>JAOXYB010021714.1:0-17112 GCA_028565635.1 Phoronis ovalis | reverse complement strand
TATATATCAAAGTCTTAACAATATAGCAAAGTGTTTTAGGCTTATATAATAATATTAAAAGACAGAGAAATAAATAAAATATTTCAAGGAGTGCAAGTTAGAATCATAGATATAGCTAGATAACATATGTACACAATGGAGTCATTATTTCAATCTAATCCCAGAAAGTCCTAAGATAATATGTTGCATAAAAGATCTGAGGATTAGCTTTTCTTTAAATTCCTATACAAAAGTGTTTGTTAAGAAAGAAGTATCTTCTAAATGGTGATCTTAATGTTCATATAATCTTAAGATAAACCCTTCAAATGGACATTTGAATTGCATCACTATAATGCTCAGTTTACCATGGATAAAGGAATGGAGTCAATAATGACATCAGTGTACTGTTAATTAAACAAGATTTTTTACCAAATATAGGTATATTTAAAGAGGAATACACCAATCCCAGGGTAAAGAAGCTTAAAGTATTAAAATTGTGTTTTTTTGTGTGCAGAACCCTATATGATTATATCAGATTTCTTTATTGTTGTTGATGGTAGCAAACATTCTATCTGTTATGTCAGAGAAGCATCTAAAACTTTCTAAGACAATCTCCTCTTGAAGTGCAGTCAATTTCCAGGGAGGGTATATACCCTTCAGGGACGCACTTTTGTACATGGTAGTGTTATGGTGATGTACAATAATAGAAGTGCACATTTTTGTATCATGTAAAATTGAAACAAGAAAATAATAATAACATGAATTCAAACTGTTATCAGATATCTGGAAATCTGTGATTCAAACATCATTTGATGTTCACTGAAAGGATTATAAGGTGATCTGTGTTAAAATAAATTGTAAGCATTCAGTAAATAAAGTTAAATTTTGGCCAATAATGTGGGACCCTAGCACATTGTCCCATTTCTCTTCAAAATTATCAATCCAAAATGACTGTCAAATCTCCTGTTGTGCCATTGGTTTCATTAGAAAATTGTCTGAAAATACTGAATCTCCCTCTCAACAATTCTGCCAACTTGACAGGTATGTTAAAGTGTCCCAGCGAGTTCTTTAATCCATATTTTTAATATTTTTGAGAGATGTCTGCAATTTTAAACACACTATATCCCTTTAATAAAAGCTGTCTATTTAAGCCCACCCTATTATCATAGCCCATTTATTCCACAGCATGTTTTCTGATCAATCCTAAGATTACTTTAATCCATATTGTACATTGCATCATAAGAGAAATCATTCCTTTAATAAATGAGCATTAACTTAAAGGGTAATTTAATGTACTTTCTGAATAGTTTTGAAACAGTTATTTTACTACAGAAATATGTTTCCTCTTTTTTCTGCTGTATGATGGCAAGGCAATGGTTGTAACACAAAATATGAACATGGACTGAGGTACTTATATAAACATCTAAATAACCATTCAATAGTATACAAAGTTTAAGAATAAAATTTTCAGATTTAAAAAATATATCAAGTTTAATATAAAAAAAGTTTCAGAATATAGTCATATTACTTTTCAGTATTTTTTTACTGGCAGCAATTATAAATGATAGCTTCTTAACAAATTCAAATGATATATAGATTGAATCTCATAGTCATGTGAAAAAGACAAGATTCTTTTTTAAATCAAAGAAACAAGGATATACCTCATATATTAAACTCCCATATCTATGCCTGTTTTGCTATGTAACAAAGATGATTTCATTAAACAAATGAATAAAACATAATTATAATTCTGATATAAACAAATTTTCAATAAAAAAGAAATATAGCTGAAGTTTTTTTGTATTGCAAGCCTGCCTATCAAGGTGACAAGCACATTAATTATTATAGTGAAGTTAGATGATAAGACTCCATGCCGAGAAATTTCTACCAAGTGCTGGAAAAATTATACTATTAAATTCACAGTAAATAAGATAATTGGACAATTGCATTTTTATTGAATTGAAAAGAGCACTACAAATCTCCTGCGGTTCTGCAGTGTTCATGAAAAGTGTTTTGAAAACGTCATGTGGCTAAAACAGCTGAGTATTCTAATTATAGTATATAAGTAACGCACGCCATAAGCGCAGTTTCTTCAGCGAAGATACTAGGAAAAGGTTGAGATCTGAACACAAATTAGGGGAACACTGACTTTCAGCTATTTTGAGTTGCCACCGTACATTCAAACTACCCCCCCCCCCCCCCCGAAACTATCAGGCATTTGATTTTACATGTCCGCGAAAGATGACACCATTAGATCTAGAGTGGAATAAGTGTATTTTAGGGATAACAAATAACATGATTTTTTTTTACAGTACTAATATGGTAAACATATCGGCAAACATACCTTGGGTTAACTTTCTCGCTTTCCCTTTTGATCTCATTTTTGATTTGTCTCTGAAGGATCTTCGGACACCACAGTTGTCCTCAGACTATCAAACCACCTGTCTAGCGCATGCGCAGTTGTATCTTAATGCTTATGTGTTTTTTTTTATTTGTACAATTAGTTAGTAAATCTATCTGTTTAACATATTATTGACACATAAAAATAAATTTTTACGGATATAGTATAAAGTCGGGGTAAAATACTCGTAAAAAATGTTTGCCTTATCGTTCCGAGTTTATCTATCTTCGATTACATCTTTCCCTCAAGCATTCGGTGATTTATAGAACGGACTTTAGTTGATGCGCAATAGTAAAGCGAGCGTATGCACACTTTTTAGTCTGTAACAAAGAAAGAAAAGTAAATATACAGGCATATTAAAGCGTTACGAGAAACAAAATAATGTAAATTCTAAATTCCATTAGTATTAAACGATAATATTTTAACCAAAAAAAATCAAAACGTTAAAGACGTTTTATGTTCATAGTGTATGCCTTCATACATTAGTGTTAATCGACTGGGACATCTTATTATTAAACTTTCATTGTGCATTATGTTGCTAAAAGTAAGGTAAGAACGTACGTTTTAGCATTTGCAGACCCATTGCAAAACATTGACTTTGGGTTGCGAAGCCACCTAACGGTGAATATTGCAATCATATGCATGTATTGACTGCAGACAGAAACTGCTGAACGCGGTTGTGATGAAAGTTGTAGAATCGAAACGCTGGGATCGAAACGTAATTTCATTATATTAAATTGATTCCTTTGAAAATTACAGAAACGAAGGTATTTTGTTTGGTACCCGGTTTTATGTACTAACTAAGCCAAAACAACCTACGTAAAACTGTAATATCCTGAGAGTTGACCATAATCGCTTGACGTCAAATATTATTCACCACGCGAACGTAACATTTATGTTTTCCTGATTCTTTTCCAAAATTATGCATGTATCTTTAAGACGGCATTCTTTTTCACCCTTATTTACCGAATCCGGTTCTTCTTCGCCAGGAAAAAACACACCACAATTAAAGAAACGCTATTGGGGTGTAAAAAGGAAAGATAAAAGTTGGGATAAAGTACAAGCGTCTTTCCATAATTTGAATCAATGGTTGGTTTATTATAGAGTATTTGGACCCAATGACCAACTGTCCGGTAAGTATGAATTGCTGGGATTCAATCGAATACATCCCGTTCGGATGTTTATATGAAAAAGATACGAAATAACCTTTGTTTTATAATCAAACCTGATGACTGCATTGTTTTGATTCCCTTATTTAGTTTAAAGTATTTTGTGTAATTCCTATGCGTAAACTTGTCTTTACAACATAATAAAATACAACTTTAATTATTCTAATTCTAATTATTCTCTGTTATCGAAATAATGCTGTCACCAAGTTGGATGCCATCAAGATAATGTATTGCCATCTAGCGGTGGAAATTGGCGGCATATTCTGCAGTTATATTAGGTCACAGCAATGACGACGTTCTTTTATTATTTTCTTTCTGAGCAACAAATATAAGCAAGAGAATTAATATTACTGGATGGTACTAGGAGCATTGATTTCAACGACCCCTTGCGACAATCATGTTGCATTGCTCTATATCTGTTTTAACAACTTTTATGTTTTCTTTAACAATCACTTAAATGAAATGTGGGTAATCATGCTTGTTAATAAAAATGCGTGTAAATGATGTTTATTTGAGGACAAGGCGCGTAATAAGGCGCGCAATTTCAACTAAAAAAAGACTTATTTAGAGTCTGTTTTGCTCGACGAGACTTACTTATAGAGTCCAATTTTCGCGTCGAGAGTCTTACTGCTCGAAAAAAATTCCGTTTTTGTACAGGGTACCAACTTCGGTATATGTCTTGCTTAGAGTCTTCGTAGTTTTTTCTTGCTTGTCGAAAAATTTCAGTCTTGGACAGTGTACCAATTTCGGTATAGGGCTTTCTTAGGGTCCATTTTTCGAACCTCCTTAACCACCGTGACTTGTTTAGAGGCTTTTTTGAGGTCATTAAAAAGCATGATTACCCACATTTTATGTGAGTGAACCCCGGGGTATTTCGTAATAAAAATACTGACTCTTTAAACGTCTTATGTATAAACTAACTGGTATGGTATTCATACTTTATGGAACAACATAGTGACTAGCATGTAAACTCTAAAAATATCGGTTAAAAACAACGCTTTATAGATATAATAAACAAAACTTTTATTAAGGCACGTATACATTAGAGTTATAAGAAATGAAAGCCTAATTTTTTTATATGGACACAAATGAAAGAACCATGAGATGTTGTAATTCACAGATTACAAAACTGTTTTGCATGATCTACATTAGATAGCGCCTCATCCACGGGAATCATAACTTAAGTTGTCATATGCGAATGATCGTTTAACCAAAAATGGTACTTGTGATGTCCTCCCAGAAGCAGCTCCAGGCATTTTCGACTTCGGGTGTCCATTTGCTATCCAAACGTTGTTTCAACATATAGAATAAGGCAGCACCAGTGGGCTGAAATTAAAGATACCACAATGATCTAACACAGAATAATGAATGGTACAAAAAATGAGAAATGTCTAGTTTTTTACGTGGAAATTAGACCACTGGGCATATCCGAGTACGTACATGCTTACACGGGGACATGAGTTTTGTCTCACTAAAGAATAGTAATTTTCATTTTTAAGTTGTATATACTTTTAACAGTGGAATGTAGTCAAATTTTTACAAGTAATTTGTAAACTAAAACAAAGCTACATGGCCCACAATTTAAAAAAAAGTTAAATAATGATTTTAGTTACTGTCATAAGAATATGATCCACTATTGCTTAAATAATCCAACAATTGTACCTTAACGTGTTTTGCGGGGTTGACACCGTATCCTGGATGACGGGCACCAAGAGTTTTCAAATCAGCGGCCATGATGGCGGGTGTATCGAGCTGACTGATGGAAACATCTAATTTCTTGACTACTTTGAGCACGTGACCGGGCAACTCGGGATGGCTAGCGGGGTCTCCACTGTATCCTTCTAAGAAATGATACAACTCCTTCATTTCTGGGGATTGTGAGAACATTCTGTAACGTTTTTAAGAATTTTTTAGAAATTAAATATTCAAGTAATTAACTTCTACAAAAAAAATATCTGTAAGAAGCAGATTTTCTATTTAAAATGTTTCTGTACGGTACACTGTGAAAAAATCAGAAACCCATACTATATGAAATTCCACAATGATTTAAAACTAAGTATATGTTGTTTAACTCTTGCGTTTTGTAGTATTCATATTTTATATTAAAAAAAAGTAACGGCATTAAAATGTTTACAAATAAAATTGTTGTAGAAACTTTAATTTCAACCGCGTATCACTCAATGTTGTTTAACTTTATTTTTTTCTCCACTATATCCTTGTTCTGGCTTCTCCAGTTTTAGACAAAGTAGCTTAATTCACCACCTCTGGCGTTCAGTTTCAGATTGTCAATACCAATTTCATAAAAAAATTAAAAGTTCTCTAATTATAATTAAACCTAACAGAAACAGTATAAAAAGTAAAAGACAGAAGGGATTAACATTTTCTACCTACCTAGTAAACCAGGTCATGCCACAGGCTTGTAAATCAGTGTTTATGAAGTTCCATGTATCCTTCACAATTTTCCTGTCAGAAGCGTTGAACATAACCATTTTGGCGGTGAATGAGAGCAACTCTGTTGATAATTCCAAGAGAGACTGGATAAGACAAGCTTTCGTCAAGTATTTATACTAACCGACAGAATGCTGTACGTCATGGCAGAATGTCTGGGTTTGACAGCATATGTTGATACTATTTTTTACTATTTTTATGCTATACGCGTGTGGAGGCATCTGTCGCCATTTTTATTTGTGTCCATCGTAAATTTGAAAAGGCAAAATGATTGTATTCTGTGCTAGTAAAAAGTACAATATCTAATTATAATAACTTTATTGTAAATTTGTTTTATTCATGTAATCATTTACATTGCCTCGTCCCAGATGCTATGTGCGAAATTAAGAGTTTTCTGGAAATATTCAATTTTTTTAATGTCTAATACAAGTAGCAAAATCGGCCAAATTACTTAATTGGTGTAGTAAAATACTGAGCGATATAAATGCGAACTTGCTGTACTTACTTATTCTTGACTTGAAGAAATATAACATTTAAAAACTAGATAGCCTTTTAGCAAAGGGATAGGATTACTGCAGTTTTCCCTTTTACAATCTCAAGATATCCAATTAGTGCCTTCTCGAGAAAGTACGGAACACTAGCAGATTGATTATTGACCATTATTCACTTTCCCTTTATTGGCACTGTCCATGTTGTATATGGATATGTGCTACTTGTAGATGTAAATAACAACAAAAATCTGGAAAATTAATTAACTTCTTAATGACACCAAACTCAGTAGTAACCAACTGTGTGAATAACAAAAAGATCATAATAGGAATTTAAAATAATAATTGACCTCATAATGACCCAAGACTTCTGAATTTTGGAGATTATGACCTCTTGAGCTCCAGATGACCTAATAAACTCAAGGTCATATATCCCCACCCTGGGGAGTTCATAAGTCAAGCTTCAAGACTGTGTGACCAACCGCTCTTGGGGCTTTACACTTTCCCTCTATAAATTTACTGAACAGAGCCTACTACGCTGACGAAGATCTCTATTTAAGGTAGGGTCTGAATTTAGATAAAATAAGGTATCCACTATGACATAATGGATTTATTTGTAACAACTATAAATTTGCTAATTTTTCCTAAAATCATACTCTGATGTTGGTGGCCGAAGACAGTAAGATTAATCGTGAATGAATATATTGAAAAGCTGACTGAAAATGTATATAAACGAATGTTCGCTATCGTATTTTGGAACCGTATTTACAGTATAGCTCTATCTTAGAAGTCGTGATGTATTTTGTAAGGCAAAATTGTTTAAATATAGACCTTCATAAAATACATGGCAAGCATGAGGATTCAGTGACGGGAATGATGTGTCCTTGTTGCTTTATTATCTCAAGATATGATTTTCATACGAACATAAATCATTTTGTGAACATTTTAAACACTGAGATTATATTGCTGCTTTTATTGTGTCTTGTTGATTTGTAACAATTCCAGTTGTATTTACGTTGGCTTTTTCAGATAATTTGCTTTCAAGAGCGACAATATCAAGTTATTTTTGCCCAGATATTTCGTAGACGATTCATTGCTTCCACCGTATTTTCTCTATCTCGCTTTTTTTAGTCTCCCATGGGAGCTGCAGCCGAAAATATTGCTTACGTTAAAAAGAATACTGAGCTTTTTGTAAAGAACAAACATGGCATTTTCTGAAAATCTGGTCTTTATTTTAAAATTTTCAAGTTTAAAAAAATGATTTGACCTATTCATGAGAATAAAATTTACTTGCACGTAATAACAAGGGTACTAAAGTACTTTCGATAACTTTTAATACAACTTTTGTCATAGTTATGTACGTGTATAACTTAACGAAGATATTGTACTATTATAATGTAATCAATGTACCTATCAAGTTGACTTTCCACATTAATAGGTAAAAAACATGTGCATATTAATAAGTATATAGGTCACAAGTGTTAAAAGTCCGTAATTCTGGTGAAATATTGATTATAAACTCAATCAGCTATACATTTAGTATTTGATAGATGAAACTTATACCCGAAGTTATTACATTTATTGGCGACTGTAACGAATTGTCAATTCAATCACTAGTCAGATTCTACAAAATATAAACAAGAAAATACGCTATTGTCGATTTAAGATTATTACCAGGTCGCCACAACTATAGTCCATCTGCCTACTAATAGAAGGAAGATGATACATAACGGAAATAATATCTGCAGTGAAAACTAAATGCAACAGCAAAAACAACTTAGGAAGAAGATGTCGGTATGCTGAATGTAGTTTTGCAAGATTAAAAATATTCATACAAATGAATAATGACTGATACCGGGATTAATATCACAGCATTGGTATCCCTGATGAAAACAAGTGCAGGTGGTTCTGTCGCTACACTATCCACTGTCACTCAAATTAAGAATATACTATGTTTACAAAAAAACATTTAAATGTTTCAGATGCAGAAGTGAAAACAATATGCAAGTTATCAGAGCCTAAGAAAGTGGATTTAAAAACTGAAACACAGAGAAAGCTACACGCATCACAGGTAGGCACCGTTTTCTTTCAGTATCAGTTAATTTGATAAGAGAAATGCACTGCCAATCAACTTGATCAATCCAAACGTCTGTTTTTTATGGAAAGCCATCGGGGTCATAACTAATTCAACCAATCAGAAAGCGGGAATTAATACGCATAATAAATCGATCAACCGTAGGCTTTCTTTCATAATCTGTCCCACCAGCTGTGCTATATATTCCCCGTATATTCACTGCGGAGTGCAGACTTGCTTTATTTGTTTTTATTCTATAATGCCATGCCATCTATATAGTACATGAATTCATATCAAATATGAATATCAAACTAAACTGACATGATACTAATATTAGAGGGCAGCAAAATAATGCACAAAAATATGAAATATGGCCTTTAATGCACATAAATGGAAAACTTTAAATTCAAACTGTCTTAAATAGTAATTTAAATACATATCCAGGATATTTCTGTAAAATATCATTTTAAAATATGTTGTAAGCTTTATATTTTGTGTAATGGCGGCTGGAAACTGTTCCCAAGTGCTAGAATGTATGTAATAATTTTTTTGATTGATCAATATATTACGGGTATTAATTCCAGCTTTTTGATTGGTTGAATTATTACGCGTCATAAATCGAAAAATTACATGTAATAAATTGAATTTAATAATAATGAACCACATGTGTTGCTTTCTGTTCTCTAATTGGTCAATTAATTACGTGCAAAATTTATTTATTATTACGCATAATAAATCATTTTATACGAGTTATAAATTGAAGTTATAAACCTGATGGCTTTCCATATTTTTTCGCTCTTTTTATTCACATCGACTAACAGAGGCGCCACTATATTGATGTTATCTAACTAAAATGAGCGGTTAAGTCCGTATTTTATGCTTTTCCTTATCATTCCGATTTAACTGAGTTTATATTTTAATTACATTGCAAAATGGAGTATTCTATGGTTTGATCAGTAAAAACTGAAAATATTATACTGTTTGGTCCTAACAGCAGTAATAACTATGGTATATGTTTTCAAGAATAAATCGACTTGAGACTAAATACCAACATATTTGTGAAAAGTTAAGGACTCAACTGAGACGAATTCCATCTCTGTTATTTGGCTATATCTTTCTTTATTAATTTTCATTATCAAAATGAGGAGATAGACATGTAAAAATATGCTTTTTGGAAAGGTTTTACCTTAATGTTAATGAATCCAAAGATAATCTGATCAGAGGCCATTTAGAAAAAAATGTGTCCCCATTCAGCATCCCAGGGCGAACTTTTATACCGGTTGCTGATCCAGGTTACTTTAGCCCAATTTCAGAATTGTATATCTTTGTTACTTTTTAGTGTATTGGTTAGATCTGTTTTCATGTATCAATTGGTAGTGTTAGTTTGAGCTACGTAGCGTGCCTTTGTATTTTAATTTGGTTCGTATAATGTGTATCTGTCGATTTATATATTATTCATTAAACTCAGTATATTTTATTATCCTTTAAGTTTGTACATTGTGCTAGGTAAACATAATTGGTAGGTAGATCTAAATCAGTGCAAATGTTTTTTTCAGAAATTTCATTTACAAGACTGGCTTGACAAGAAACCTCTAACGCGCCCGGACCTTCTACCACATATACCAGAATGTTTATTTGAGCAACGTTTAAAAAAAATAGAAAATAACAAAAGACACCCAAATTCAAAGAAAAAAAAGTTGCGGTACCTTCCTTTGTGTGTGGAAGAGCTGAGGTTCGGCTTGTCAAAGTTACGGAATTTATACACCTTTCCAAAACATGCGGAAAAGCTAAAAAGAGCGGCACTAGGATGCAAACCGCCATTAATACGAAAACCATGTCAAAATCAGAATTATTACATTAAAGATGAGGTAAACAATGATGATTTCCTTCGTCGTTGGATTGACTGTCAGTTAACAACAGCTGGAGAAACCTCGATTCATCCTCATTTGGTTACCGATTTCTATAAAACCCATTATCCGCTTATTTTGCAGAGAATACACGAGACACCTCCACAAGGAAAAAAAGAAGCAAATCGATGTGAAGCATATACGACGTTAATCGATAATGATATGTTAAATATGTTTCAAAGTAAAAGTTGGCACCATTTACGTTGCGTTCATAAAAAACCAATGACAGCTAAACAAAGGATTCAGTTTCAACACCATGGAACAATTGTCACACCTCCACCCTCACCCCCACCTGATATATCTAAATATAAAGCTAAACATTTCCGCAATCATCACAGATTCTCTAATCACGGATCTGCACAAGGAGTTTTTCCAATGGTGACGTTGTCTGCTTCTCATAACCGACCACAAACAAAACGGCGAAAAATAACCCCACCCCGTAGTGCAACAAAGCTAACATCAGCATTATCTACACAAGGATCTCAATTACGACCTTTTATGTCACATTCGTGCCACGTTTCGATACCAAAACCATCTAGCACATCTAAACAATCATCTGGTAGGCTATACGAGCGAGAGCTAAACTATCTTTCTCCTGATCTTCTGTCCATCCAACCATCCGAAAGTGTGTCAACAGGTTCTGCAACGTTTCAAATGCCCAAAATTGTAAAGAACGTAAAACCAAGGAAGCAAAAAGAAATAGGAGAACGGTCTTACAGCTTCCAAAATCAATATGTAACCCCATTATCAACATTGTTTGCGGAACATGAAGCATTGCAAGTATCTAGCGATGAATCTGAGGAATCAGATATAGAAACCAATGATTTTGATACCGCCAGCATAGTAAGTGAAGTATGGTTAGGAGAAGAGTGGAATTCGAGCAGTGACATTAGTATAAGTGACGCAGAATCAATTCCTGTTGATGTTCTTTTACAGTCTCCTGAACCAGATGACTGGTACTCAGATGATTCCGATTATGAAGGAAATAAACCATCTAGATGGTATCGAAAATGGCCGCCCGATACCCCACTAGATTCCCACTAGAACACAAAGGTCCATCCATCATTATTTGAACCTTATTGCAAAAACAGTATCTAGAATGAAAGTAATTATACTACGCAGTATTAGTTCAGACGTTTCCTGTAAATGTTTAACCAAGAGCAGGTTCCTATAATATTACTCATAAATGGCGTTAGAACATGTTTTCCTAAATTTATAAGTCTACAAATTGATACATTTATTAAGATATAAGGTTTAATCACAAAATACAATCTGGGCCCATTATAATTTACTCATGGTAGCCTCAGACACTAAAGAAAACAGTTTTTTTGCAGAAAATGTTTTTTCAAGAAGACCCCTTTTTATGGCTGAGGACGTAAATCCCTTCCCAAAGTTTGTGAAGTACCTTTCAGGGCAATATATCATTAAAAATAGTTTTTGGTTATGTGTCAAAATTGAAATATAACAAAAACAGTCTTGGCTAATATGCAAGTATATTCTTTGGATTATATAGACTTGCAGTGACTTCCTGTTGTGGCTTATCTTGTAGTGCAGACACTTTGTAACATAACAGAAAATTGTCTGAAAATATCGAGTCTCTCCTTCGAAAATTCTGACAACTTGACAGAGATGCTTGAACAGTGCAACTGTGTAGTAACTGACCCACAGCCAGTAGTTAAATTTATCATTCCTTCAAATATGTAAAACTTCAATTGCACATTTTAATTTGTGCCCCTATAAATCAACATGAAATAAAGTATTCTATATATCCTGGTAATGGTCTTTCATTTTCAATTCCTGTAATGTGAACAGAGGTATCATTGTGGTAGACGGAGAAATGAAAGAAGAAGTGTATCTTAAATGCTAAATTATCTGAATTTGTAGTTAGTATCAGGACACTAGTATTCTTTCATGGGTCTTCTCTTTGGACATATAGAAATATATAACTGAAAATCTACCAACTTATGGCTGTTATATTATTTGTGCACTGTCTAAATTAAAGTGAAGTACAGTCAAAAAATATTCTACAATAATGAAAACAGTTTTAATATTTGTATATCATAGCATTCTTATTAATCACAAGGCAGGCTTTCAAAAGTACAGCACATAAAACTTTCACAAAGTATTAAAATTCAACATTACATTATAATGGAAATTATGGCTATTATAACAATGAAGGATACTGTACCGTACCATACCATACACATTACATGTTAAAGGATATATATATACACCTGGGGATATACACCACATGTTTAGCACACAATTCTTCATTTTACTGCAAATTCACGACTTAAGGCTAAGCTAAACTAAGATGATAATTTTTTATTGGCCAAAAACTTAAATTTTTTATATTACCAAAAGTACTGGTGTGATTTAAAAATGCTCAAAAACAAATTATTAGAATATTATTTACTTTTCTAAAACCTAGTTAGCACAAATTTTGATCCACCAAGTTTTTGCTAATTAAATTTCATCTAATTAAACGCTAATTAAATTTCGTGTATTGTACTGACGAGTCTGAAATACATCAATAACATAGACTGAATGTTCAAGTTACAGAAAATATTTAGTTTGTGCAATAAGTGTTTTACAGATTAAAGTTTCTCGAATTTCTATTTAAAACAGTCACGAGGGTCTAGCTTATCCTTAATAAATTAGTGTTCCATACCTTCTCATCTAACACCTAGGTTTGACATCTCAAGTTCTATTTTCGTATATCATCTCGAAAAGCAGAAGAACGATAATTTCTTCACTTCTACATACAGCCCTGGCAAATTCACAGACCAATCAAATTGCACCTTTTACAATAAATAGGTACAACAGTGGACTACGGGAGGCCCGGGGGGTACTTACATGTATGATGAATACGGGGTGTGCTGCCCAAATGGGTAAATTTTTCACCGATAAATCCTGTAAAATGGGTTCACTTTTCACAGAAATGTCTCTAAAAAAGGTTCACTTTTCAATAGAATCCCTTAATATGGGTCGCTTTTTCACGATTTTATTTAAAGTTACCAATTCCGGTGAATTTTTCTGAGAAAACTTTAAAAATGGGTCCTTTTTGTGACAGAAAACCCTAAAAATGAGTCCATTTTTGAGACCAAACTTCCCAAAAAATGGGTGGATGCTTTGAGTTTGGGCTGCACAACCCCGTCTAAAAATATGGTCAGTATCCTCCCAGGTAAGGGGGCAGCTAGTGAAGTAGGTCATACATAGCCAAAGTTTAACGATATTTCTTGTTAACTTGAAACATTATAATGGCAATTGATTATGACTTAGCCCAGACGTCAGATGAGAAAATACAGAACAGTAACTAATAGATTTATTCAAACTGGGTAGTAAAGATCTGCATACAGTTCAAAGAAGTGAGTTGTGACATGGTATCAGCTACAATGCTGAGGTGATAATGCTTCAGCAATAACTCTTACTAACAAAAACAGGCATTATGTAACTGGTCACTTTGCTGTTTACCATTCTTATCCCCTCAACCAAATTTGCTATGTCACAAAGAGATCACTACTTTGTACAAACTTTGTATACATAACTTTCGAATGTACAATACTACACAATGACTGTAATTTTTGAACATAAATGTAACACTGGTCATGAAAGTAAAATATTCCTTGATAGTCAGCAACCAAGTGATAACATACTACATTTCAACCTAAGTGGTCTGATAACCCAAAATAATATTGGTAACCTCTGGTATCAAGCCTACTATTCTAGCACTATTCCACATCTGAAACTAATGAAGCAATTATTCAATGCAAAAGTTAGCTTTAACAAACATTCAGTATTCTGACAGATTCTGAGGTTGAACAGATTGAAGTGAATGATGCCGTTTCCAGCAGTTCTTTATACTGTAGTGAGTTAACTATTCTTTTCCAGTATTGAGCCTTACACATTATTTCAAATTATGGTCCCTTCCGTAGAGTTCATAGATATTACATGAGGAACAAAGGTGATATTTTTCCCATGACGCAACGATAGATACAATATTCAAATTAATAACCAAATTTTGATACATAAAGTTATCTGCATCTCAAGATATACCTTCAACTACTGTTATTACATCTGCATGGAAAATTAGCTGCTAATACTTGCCTTAACTTGACAAAGTATCGCGAAAGAAACTGTTGCAGTTGTCTACCTTCCCACACAAAACAGCTCTGCGAAGATCTCTTGGTGAATGTAGAAGTACATGGAGTAGGCACATTGACAAATTATGAGTTTACAAGAAAATTCTAAAAGGTATTTAGCCTTGAAATCAAGGGAATAAGTTGCAGGCGTATCTGGTCAGGGTATATAAAAACTAAAATGTCTAGGTATAAGCGTGCCAATATACAACTTATAAAATAATGTGCACCATACTTGAATACTTCACTTGCTATTACATTATTTCCCTGGGAAGAAGAACAGCCTTTTGCTTAATGTTGTCCACTCTTTTGTAACCTGGCGACCATCATCTCCACTACCTTTCCGTTTGCCAACCAATACTCTAACCTACAATGAACATAACAAAATTAAGACTTCTGCTGAAGCTGTATTATACCGTCTTTCATGAACCTGTGTGTGCTAAGTGTGTAGTGTGTATATTGTCTAGAATAATATCAGTTGATTATATTATTATATATTAAGCTTTATAGTGTTTAAAGTAATTATCTTTAAGCTTGGTTAGCAATAACCTTACAAGCTAGTATTCAGCAATAAAAATCTTCCATTAGTGAAAAATAGAAATTCAATGAACTGCTTTGAAGTTCTCACTGTATATAAATAATCAAGAACTAAACATTTGATAATATCTCAGAGATATAAATCTTCTGTCCATATTCGGATTTCCTGACTCACATGCTACTTAACAAAGCATGATTTCTCTTTACATGTACCTAAGAAACTTACATAATTTATTCCCAAACTAAACTATAGGAGAGAACTATAAACAATAACCTTCAAAGTGGGCCATTAAATACACCTCAACTTTTATCTATGTACTAGATTTTAGTTGCCCATGATCATAATTTGTTCATAAATCCAATGACCTGTTCAAAATTGTCCACTACACATCGTCACCAAGTCTACAAGATTACAGTATGTTTCTAAAGTAACTACATATCATTGAACCCATGGTATTGCATATAATTATTTGTTTATTTGTAACTGAGGTGAGGTAACGCCCAGAAAAATAAACTAATCAAATTAAGACACTGCAAATTATTGAATGAAACATCTTTTTCAAATCCTTTAGAACTGTACACATTAGGTTCTGGCATCATTTGTTAACATGTTATTATAAAATAAAAGGTAAACATCCTCAAATTAAAGTAAAATGTTCTCAGTGAGTTTCAAAAAGTGATATGAAGTAAAACTGTGCTTATACACTGTTTTGTTACAAAACTGAGGATATTTAGGATCCTACCTTTTACTGGAAAGATCAGAAGGAAGATATCAGTCATAAAACAATATTTTTTAGAAACCATGTTTATTTATCCTTTGACATTTTGCTGTCATTGTTGTCGTTCAAGGAAATCCATGAAATAATTTCTTGTTGATTTTAAAGCAAAGAAATGGTTGAAACTAATTTAAAATACGTAAATATTTGCAAAATATAAATCTAAAAGAAATTTATAAATAAAACTGTAGGTATTATATGATATAAGTAAATAAATACAGATGGCTGGGACAATGACCTGTCGGCCTTGTGAGTCAATGGTCGGCAGAACATATTTTATTCTTTCTCAAAGTATATCTCTAAATGAATATTTAACATCGTAATAGAATATCACATTCTATAATAAGAATTATTACTAAAAAAATGCAATTTATCACACTTTCATACAATATATTTTAAATTTCTCCAAATTTCAAAGAAATCGCTTATTAATAATAACGTCAAGTAGTAGTTACAATATAATGCTATATTGATAGCCAATAGTGTGTTTTCAATGACATCCACTAAACTTAAAGGAATCTTAAATTAACATTCATGATATTCCTGCTTAGAAGATGCTGCTTTTCGTAACTTCATAACATTATCAGTCTATAAACATTGCAAAAACTTGCCTCTTCTACAAATTTTAGCATGATATTGAAGAAATCATAAAGTTAGACATTCCACAGTGATGTAAACTTCAATAATTAAAGATATTTACATCTAAATTATAGTTAAACAGCATTATATTTATCTTCTGCATTCAAGTCATTCTGTAAAACATCTTATAAATGTGGTCATAGGTTCCTGTGGAGTCAAGTATTTAATTTTTTTAACATTATCTCACAATTATTCCATATTCATGTGTCCTGTGTGGCATGAGTGTGATGAGAGAGCATGGCTAATTGGTACAAAACTCTGTGTGGTTCTGGTGTAGACATATTTAGATCAAAGACAGTTTATTCCCCATAAATAGGTCACTTATTCCTTAGAGTGCTTATGGTGGACAGATTTTATAATTAAAACAAGACAACGACGATTCGAAGAATCATCATTGTATGCTGTTTAAATTGGCTATTTGTGCGAAAGGAATTGCATATTATTAATATGAAGCATACATGTTTTATAAGTACAGTAGGTGATGAAAATGAGTTGGCGCATGCCTGTCTCTTTTATTACTTCGTTTTTTTATTATACGTTGAATCAACATATATT
>JAOXYB010021692.1:917-17123 GCA_028565635.1 Phoronis ovalis | reverse complement strand
ATTCGCTGCCAAATTTATTCCACAGTCATTATATGTATTCCGAGGTTAAGTGGAGCATGGGGATGTCCAGTGGTGGTTTCTGGGTTGGTTTAGGCGGACCTTCGTTGTTTTCTTTGTGTTGATAGGGTACCATTTTGTTCCTGCATAAGCTACTTGTTTTAGAGTCTATTTTTTCAGACCATTCACGTGAATATGTAATCACTTGAGTAGGTCCCTCGGGGAATAACTTCCCCGGAACAGCCATGGTAAACGTACATTTCGTTACATTTTCTTTTCTCGTAGTACAGCGTCCCTGATTTCAAAATTTTCTTTGTTACAGATAAAGGTAACAGTACTGCACTTGTGGACCGTAAAGGCAAGAATTGTCTCCAATCTTTGGAATTCATTCTTCCAGTCAGTGTTTTAGCAACATTTCTTATTCTTTCAATGATCTGTTCTGTTGTTATATTCATACGGGCATCTCCTTATAAAAATCAGAAAATTTGATACAGCTACACTATACTAGCAATGTACTATGCCTACATGTAGATAATGAGTTGAATTTCCTTGGTATAATGAATATATGCTAGCAATGATCTGGCTGTAGTAAGAGTAAAACTAGAAAACTGCACATTTCCCAGAACACCAAGCTAGGTGACAAGCAGTAAACTAACAGTATAGAGGAAATATAATGCGTTGTATGAGATCCCGTCTAAGAGAGGCCAGGGTAAATGTAAATTGGACATATATAAGTATACTATTTGTTGGATAGCCTTTCAATTAAAACTGTTTTCATTTTAATGTGCAACTGTTTTGAGTATAATAATATTAGGATTTTTATTAATAACTTTTTTGTAATTTTCTAAAGAATTTCCTTATAATTTTTCCAGACTTATAGTCTGCTTACTAGTATTTTCTATTTCAGTTTACTGCTTATTTTACTGAAATCATGTTATCAGTGTGATACTTTTCTACTTTAACCATACACTGATCGATTCTAAGATGACATTTGGACAATATTAGGACAACTTAGGAGACTTATTTATACTTAGGACACAATTGATTTTCCCATTCACTTCTATAGTAACATAAATCATTATAAAAATTTCCCAAACATTGCACGAAAAAATTACCTGTTAAGAACTGAAGGTTCTACCGGGGGACACTCGAAGTTATTTTTAGGTGGGGGGTGTGAGGCCCAGTTCAAAATTTTGGATTTAGATTGTATACTTTTTACTGTTTTTTTTTTGGACTTCCTTGAGGTTTGTATCCATACAAATATTTTAGAAATTGGTTTGTATCAGTCAATTTGCGTAAACATATATTGTTACGCTTGCATAATTTAATGGAATTTTAGAAAATTCTATAATGTATTAAATATTATATTTCTGGCAGATGCACTGCATGTTTAGTGAATTGGTATTATAAATAAAATTGATATTAAAACTCAAATATTTCCTCTTGGCATTTCATTGTAATTATAAGTTGTTTTTTGTGTTGTGTGACGTACTGCATACTTAAATAACATTGTTTTCAATGAAATGTTTTTATTGGCGGATCCAGAACAAATCGTTCCGCCTATCTTAATTCAAAATATGCAACAAAATAGTATCGTTTCTTAAATGGTGCACACAGAAAAAGTTTTTGGAACAAGTTGTGCAAGTGCAAAAGACAGTATACATTTAGTGTGAGATATATAAAACTCTCACGCCAATGAGCATAAAACTGCGTTATTGTATATGGAATTGCAGGAACGTTAATGTTCCCGAATATTTGAATAAAGAATAAGCATAAAGCAGGACTTATTAAGTTAAACGTCATTAAATTTATTGACATAAGTTCAAAGTATGGCTCATTAAAAACAAAAAACATAACTTTTTAACAAACATTTGGAAATAAAACAAACTAAAGTTGATGTATTTTAGCCACATTAGACTTGCAAAATAAATCTAATAGCACACAACCATGTATCTTGATAAAATACTTGTCTAGGAGGTATTCCAGTTACTTAATATATAATCATTCTGTCCTGCCAGTGTTTATCTATAGTCCGCTAAGCAGAGCAAGCTCCCTGGCGATATATTCAGAATGAGTCATCATGATGATAGAATAGCTGTGGTAGGCAACGATGTTACTTAACATTCTTAGATTAACATAATTTGATAAGAAAATTACATTACTCATACGGATTGTTTCGGTTTTAGTTGTACAGGAAAAGAGAGCATTTTTCAGAACACCCAACCAGTCCCAATATATGCAATGACATTTCTTAAAAGTACCTCCCCCATTCCGTACAACTAAAAGTGAAACACTGTGTTATAGCTGCCAATTAAAATGACCATGATGGGTCTACGAAATAGACTGTGTATGGTCATATTCAATCAAATAATCCATATTAGCATAATGTTTCTGACTTTCGCCATTTCTTCATGATTTGATTAGTAACTTTAAATTCTTTGCACAAATTTGGATCATGAGATCGACCACTTTTTAAATCGCATAGCATTGAAGACTTGCACTTCTTGTCACATGGTTTTTTCTGCTCTTTTGACTTGTAATAGTATCTAAAATAATATAAAATATTTTTAAGATTTAAGTGTATAATCATCTGACTCTACAATGAACTTCCCATAACACTCCTCTCAAATATCCTGCAGCATGACAATACTATAATCCTTACTATGTATTTTGTGAGGCTTAAGCAATTACCATTCAAGATTAAATCAGGATGGAAGTTCATATCCTTAGGGAGACACTTGTCATTTTGGTTTTGCTTTAGTAGAGATAATGTTTGTGATAAATAGTAACTTAATTAACACTGTCCTCCAGGGATACTAACCCATTACTAACATATAATTATTACACTTTAATTCTCCAGCCATTTTGCTCTTACTAGTGACATATGGTAAAGTAGTACATACAGTTATCCAAGTATCATTGTAAATTTAGAAACACGTCATTGCATATCCCGTATTATATATTGTGCTGTGCCAACCTCCATTAGATCTCAGTGAGTTAAGAAAAGTATTTAAATTTTTTGGTATCCAAATCTCCAGAACTGAAATTTAGTTCGAATTGTTCTGGTTTTCATTAATAACAGAAAGGTTGTACAAATAATTCATTTTAATAATATACATTGTCACAGAAGATACCTATAGTATTTCTTGAATTCTGTGGAATCATTCAACATCATTTTCTGAACCAGATTATTCCAATCTGCAGGATTCAAAGATTCTAATCCATATGCATCCTAAAAGAAGGAGACATACTAGCTTAGTCTACATTTATAACTTACAGTATAAACTCAATGCAAAAGCAACTGTGACAGAGGACTTGATATGTTTCAAATGGTCAACTGATATAACCAAATGGCATGAGGTGAGATACCAACTTTTTAGGTGATCATACACAGACATTTCATCCTCAATTCTTAAATTAATAGTAGTTGCTGCTGCATACCAGACTCAGACACAGAAATGAACTGAAGGCCACACAAAGTTTAGAATAATGTGGCTAACCTGTAATACAGAAAGTTTCATTGTGCACATGTCTCACTTTCCATTAGTTTAGGTGAATCGTTTACATTTGTGTACAAAGCAAAGATACACATAGCTACTTTATTGTAATATAATCATATATACAGCAGTAGTTCTTGATTGTAAATAGCAACATTGGAATTGTGAGAGCATGTTTTCTGGATTTCATGTTTGTATTCTTATGTGTTAAATTACCATGCACTGTAGTTTGTAGATCGCCCAAGCCCATGTAACACAAGGGCACATTGCCTATTATTATTGTAAATACAGCATATTTTATAATAATATATATATATAATTATATATATATGCGGATTGATCTATTTCCAAATTATTTCATATAATAGGAAACTCTGCAAAATCAAAAGATGCAATAAAAAATGTTTACCTTTGCGCTATATTCTTTTTCCCATACAGGGTTGTCTGTGATATGGGCTTTGGTTAAATTCAGGTAATAAGTCTCATGATCCAGAACAGTCTACGAAAAAGAAAAGATAAAACAATATCTCCTTTAAATTTTTTACCTACATCTCGGAGAAATTATAATTTCATCCTGAAACAGTATCACGAAAAAACAATATATTGTGCCAATATATATTCTAGATCTAGCTTGTGGTCACGGTTATTAAAACTTACAAAAGAAACATTCAAATAATATTTAATGAAACGCTCATTTTTTCAAAACTGAAATAATAGCGTTATCTAATTTTCGTGAATAATGAAATATCAATTTTCTTCTCAAAACTTCAAAGTTTTATCTTTGTCCAAATATGTTAATTCATCATTCATTTTGATAAATTAAACAACATGGATTTACCCTGGATGAATTATGGTAGTCTCCATCAACTGTAAATACTCTGTAGCCAGGATTAATGTAGCTGTACGTAGTTATGCTTGGCACAACATAAGCAATACTTGTAGGACGTTGAAAATTATCTTCATCATAAAATATTTCAAATGAGTCCTTATGGGTATGGCCAAAAAACTGACTAGTTATAGTGCTCTCATATCTGTAAAAGATGGAACAAACCAATATAGAACATTTATTTGGTTTCACAGTTGCAAATTAGATTTCTTGCTTTCAACATCTCACTGGTAAACAAAAAAGTAACATTAATTTGCAGGTGCAAACAATATATATTATATATGACAGATAAATAATAAACAAAAACTTTTTATCATGCATATGAACCTCAAAGAAGAAGTATCCAGCTAAAGAAGACTCAGAAAATACATGTTCGAGAGCTTTTCGGATTGCAACCTCAAAATCAACTAATTAATATGTTCCCAGGGTTAAGATTGGATTCCCTATATAGGCAAATGTCGCTTACTGTTGTCAGTGAACATAACTCAACGATAAACTGCTTCTGTTTTGCTTTGCATTAAAATGTAAATTACTGGTAACATAGTCCCCAAAATCTAACAACGTATCGTAAATAATTGATAAACAACGTTTGACATACTTTAAAAGTTCCATCATAAAACCAGTTACTATGTCGCGATAAAAGTTGAAAATTTCTGTTAACAAGATAAGTCAGATTTATTACTATTACTACACCTGTCCATACCTATTAACAATTTTGTAATAGTTCCAGCTCCATGCTTTGAGACAGTCTCCTGCTCCTGGTGGTATGTGGCCAATAATGTGAACTTTTTCACGGTTATCTTCAGCTTTTTGCAAGGCACTAATTAGCCACTGTAATTCTTGATCAGGATCAGTCATATTTAACAACAGCCACCTAAAAACAGAACACAAAACATTTACTTGTATGCACTATCTGACAGGGAGAAAGAAATAAGGGTTATTGCAGAGGACCTGTAATCAGAATACTACACAACAATGTTTCCATGCATAATGTTGCATGCCAGATGTATGAATTTGAACTCCTGGAAAATACTGTTTTCCACTTCTGAGTTGATTGTGTAATATAGGACTGGATATGTATGACAACTGTGTAGTTATATAATACTATTTGATTAATTAAGCAACGTTTAATATATGAATATTTCATTCGTAATTTTGTCTGTCAAATTGTGTATATTATATATTTATCAGACTTCTTTCAGCAATAAGGAAGCTGTTCAGTTACCAGAGCTTTTCACTTTGACTACTTGTTACAAAATACAACCTCCCTAATATTGGCATGTTTTCTTAAACCAGTTTGTAGAAGCATGTGTAATATATGCAAAAGCATTATAAAAAAATTGGGAGATGTTTTTTTTTCATAAAATGCTCCCTACCAATACCACTACAATACACTGACTGTGACAATAGTATTTTGAAGACAAAAAGTTTATTGCAACAAATTCGTTATTGATCTGTTAAGATAGATGTCTTACCAGTTCATCTCATTACAATAATTCATGTTGATAGAGATTATTCTGAATCCTGGCCTCACCAATACGGAGTAGTATCCTCCTCTGAAACATATGGTACAAGAAAATAATTTATAATAAAAACCTGAACCAAGCTCAAGAAAATGTATCGGGACATTGAGCACTGCTCCTCTGATGTAAGCCCAGTCTTAGTAAATAACAACTTTCTGAGTCCACTAGTACCTATTTAATGGGGAAATGCCTATAAATTTGACATATTAAGAATAAAATAAACAGGAGACTTACAGTAAAAACAGAATAGAATGTAAAACTAGAAAATGTTGCAATGGTTAACTTAAAGAAAGTTGGTGGGACATTTTTCATTCAAACTGAAATTGCAATTATAATACAATCTCAAGGATTAGAATTTCTAGGATGTACAATATTTGTTACTTCATGTAATTTTCTAAAATGACTTGGTCATTGTAAAAATTAATCTTACTTTTGAATGTCAGCATAAGTGTTGTTAGGAAGCCACTTGAATGTCCAAACATTAGCTAGATCACTATATAACCATGATATAGAATTCTTTCCCTTAATGAACGGTGGAGGAAAACTAGAAAACAGATGAATGTTTAGATTACATGAAGTTTATAGAATATTAGAATAACTGATAATGGATCGCAATCTGAAACATCACAACTGTGACTGCACAGTTAATTCTGACAAATACTCTGCTGTTAAAAAAATTCTTATGAATACTAACATACCATAAGCAAGTTGTCCATATTTGTTTAAAAAATAAAATATATAGCATTTGTTGTTTAAGCCATATGTGAGCAATTATGCCATCAAGCACTCAAATAACTTTGAGGAAGTACTTTTCATAATGAATAAGACATTATGTCTGGAAATTATTCCTGATAGCGTTTTAAAGTAATCTACTAATCATCTACAAGACAAAAAAGAATACAAACTTAGTACCTGTTTACTGGAGAGCTCTCATGATTTCCCAATGCAGGATAGATTGGTATATTAGGAAAATTTTGCACAAGAACATCCAGTAACCACTTATAATACTCTAGTTGACTTTCACGAGTCTGTTCCCATACATCATGAGGTGGTAGGTCACCCAACCATATAATATAATCGAACTATAAAATAAAAGATAAGATAGAACAGTTGTATTTACCAAACAATTGCTCAAACGTGTATTCACTGGGAATACTTGATATAGCAGGGGCAGCTTATTGCAGATTAAATTTGAATACAGTCCCTGAAGAGCTCAGCAGACACAAAGCCTAAAAAAAAGTCACCTCTAATCCCCAGACATTAAGCTTAGCCCCTTGTGCTTATGTCTCGTATTTTAAGATGTTGTTCTAATTCAAAAATTTGTAAATACTTACTGTTTCATTGGCAAGCTGGTTAGTAAACAAACTATTCAAAAGTTGCGGTGGTGTGTCACAGTTTCTGTAATCTCCATACTTCATCGCTGGTACAGACCCATTAGCTAAAAATAGAGTAATTAATATCATGTTTCACACAAGAAAAAATGTTTCATGTAATTCCCTGTGATTATTGAACATTAATATTGAAACAGCTGCATTTGTTTGGAGCAATTAAGTTTTAGTAATGAATTTAGCAAGAAGGTATTTTTTTGTAATTAAAACTGATCATAAAAAGTTTCCTCTAATGTTCCTCACTGAAATGTTTATTGACCTTCTTACCAACAGGTCCACTACCAGCCCGGCAACACAATGGTTCATTGCAGTCAGCATTGGATCCCACTTTGTACTGGGGATCAAAGTGAATGTCCGATAATGCCAGTACCCTCAGTGCTGGTGAGCCAGGCTGCAAAACAATAATTTTTAAAATGACAACTTTGATAGATTTATTATAGAGAGGGTTATACAAACAACTACTCAGGTCAGACTGCATGGATCAAGGTAATGACACACATGTCACAATGTACCTAAGATTATTATAAAATTAAAAATATAAAATTACACATGAAAAATACCTTTACTGTAGATATAGCACTCTTTTTGTAATAATTTAAGCCTTACTTGCATGCTAAAAAAATGTAATTAATAATTGAAAGACTTATCTAACACATTTTCTTTTCTATTGCAAAACCATTCTTCTTCTCACTTATAAGTCTTATTAAATAATGTACTCACTGTCGGTGGGTTAGTTGGTTTCACTGGGGGCTTAGGCGTGTCCGGTAATGTTACGTTCCAGTCACTTAAAGGGTTATACTTGTGAGCACATGAATCACCTAATAGAATGCCACATACTTCATCAGGATTCAAAGCAAGCTTATCAAAAACAGTGAGTACTTCGTCCTGTCAAAATTTAAGAAGTCACATAATTTCATTTGTAGTACTGCAAGTTATCTTGTTTGGAAGCTAATCAATTGTATTACATCTATATCCATTTCACGTGACTTATTTTATTTCAGTTAACAGATATTTTTAGCAAAAATGTGTAAAAATAACTAATTAATAGTTCAATGACTTTATAACTATTGTTATTATCTATTGTCTTCAATTTGTTTTGGATGACAATCAAATACTAATGACATTGCAAAAAAACATATGATTAGATTGATTAGAAGTACATTCATTTGTCATTGATGGTAAAATTAATTTGATTTGGAACAAGCATTTTACTCTCAGGCTACATTTTACAAAGGCAAACACACATTATACAGAAATTAATTTAAATAAATAGGCTGTACAGTACTCAAAATATCTCTGAAACACATGACAATTGGTTATGGCTATATAAGCCCAGAGGTGAGATGTGAATTAATTTGAGGTATTGTACCGTGACTAATGGGTAGATTTATCAGATTAATTGAAAATATTGAAGCCAAACAAAAAAACTGATTGAACATTATAGTAATACCTTGAACTCTGTACACAATGCTTTGCAGATTCTGTCATTCTCTATTTTTAAATCGATGCAGACTTTCGTTAAAATGTTAACAGTATCAGCTTCACTTTTATTCCGTGCAAATAAGTCCTGAACAAATCCAACTATAATTTTACAAGCTTCACATGACCACTCAAACAGTTTAGTATTATCTTGATTAAATGTTGCATCTGCTTTGCTCAGTGCAGAATTAATAAAGTATTTTTCAGTTTCTAACCATTTCAACTTTTGATTTTGGTCCATAAAGCTATGGTACTTTGCAGATATTTCAGATATTTTTCTCTCCACAGATTGTAGTCTCTGATTAAATGGCAAACTGTGACTCGAAATTATAATTGTTACAAATATAACTAAAACAGCTTCTTTTTTCGCCATGTTACCAGGACAATAACAAACCACAGAATATTAGACAGTCAAATCCTTGCCTAAAATATTAGTATTCACAGCGAAATTTCATCCGAGTCAGAATTTTCCGGGAGACGATTTCCCCAGGATGTGTTTCAGCTACCCACCGTTGACTTTCAGTTGCACCAGTGATAACACTGACATGAGTCAGATGATCACCCCATATTTATTGAAGGCATAGTTCTCCGATATAGTGATATTTTTATCATTCTATGATGTCACATGTAACACATATCTTAAGATAACATTCTTTAAATTTGGACCACGTCCAGACCACAAAAACAATCCCCAAGCAGCAAACGGTGGCGCCCTCTTAGTAAAGGAAGTGATTCGCGTTCCTCAAAACACTATATGTGGCAAAGAAATTTATTGACAAAATGTAGTTCTTTGCATTTAAAAAGTTACTGTAATTTTTTTTAGGACTGCTATAATTAGTATATATAACGTTTTGAATAATTTTTTTTCAAGATATTTAAGAATCATAATTATAATAACCACATAACATACAATCCCATTGCTTATATTTTAAAAGCTCCAAGTATGGCTGATGTGGAGGATGCCGCCCGTCGTCGCAACAAAAACAGGGAAACAAGAGACCAAAACGGAGAACATGTTGATGAAACTTTGAAAAATACGTCTGAAAATAGTTCAGATAGCACACAAACGAATTATGGATCTGGCTGTTTTCCTCATTTTAGACAAAATGTGCAATATAAAACTGCTCAGGAATATGCTGACGCGGTGCGTGAATGGCTTTGGCAATATCATGCGTGGAACTGCATGTCGTACAGTTCTGTTATGTTTCCACATTTTTCATCTCCCGTTTCGCAGATCCAACAGCCTCCAAATTCTGATCAGGCAGCATCATATGGAAATTTTCGACAACGAATGGAACAAGCAGCGGGGCAAGCAGCAAGTGCCCAACCTAGATTTCAAGGTCAAATAAACAATATTGAAATACGAAGAGGCATGTTTTTTTACAATACCAGCTAGAGCTTGTGCATTTTAATTCTCTATTTGTATTCTCTTGTCTGTGAACATTTTATTGAGTTGTGGTAATTTTCTCTTGAGATGAAGTATCCATGATGCCTATGCTAATTATATTAAATTATATATTAAAAAGTTTGCTTTTATTTAAGGTACAGCATACAGAATTCCTCCTCTTTGGAAAAGAGTTGCTGCTGAATTTATAGACTTCATCCTGTTATTTATTATAAAAGTGGGCGTAACATTATTTACTGTAGAATATCTAGGATTAATGTAAGTTTCATATGAATTCATAAATGTTTTTATTTGGACAATTGTTCTTGACATAACAGGTTTATTGTTGGCAAACAAACTATCAAAAAAATGTTAGAAAGTTTTTTGCCATTGTATTTTCCCCCTGCTTTTTGGCACTCGTGCAATACTTTTTTCGATTAACCTCCAAAAACTTTGTTCGCTTTCTGCTCTTTTTTGTAGAAAATGGCCAAATATGTTTAATATTTGACATTATGCAATGATCTTAACACAGACACTAGTTTTAGGCAGTCAACACAAGCAGCAAATTACATAGTCTGGAAACTAATTTAATTTAGTAAAAACCTGATAAACCTATTATGTAATCAACAGAAAATTATATTAACCCTTTAAGTTTAACTGTGGTCTTCAGTTCACAGTGATAACAATTTGTATCTTGAATTGGTCATTACATCATGTTGCTGCCGTATTTGAAGCTGTAGCCGTACCAGAAAGAGATACCTGAAACTTATACATTTTTCAGTAAAGATTTGAATTATGATGCACTTGAAGGGATCTTATTTGAAGAGAGAACTATTGAGGAATATACTCAATTGCTGGCATGGGCATTAGCTTACAGAATCAGTGTGTGCTTCTATGAGGTTAGTAGTACACACTAAATGGCTGTCACTCACTTAAGAATCGTGCCATTCAAACCTCAGACAAACGTGTTCATATTTTCATGCAGATGCACGATTTTTAAGGGGAAACATCCAGTATTTTACGTTATCATTTTTCTCCCAACACTGACACTTAATACTCATCTTTGTAGAGACCTTAAGAACTTTGATTTTGACTACTTGCTGCTCAAAGGGGAACTTGACTATGAAAAAGCATTGACCTTGTCATCTGAGCTTATTGTGATGGAGATTGTGAATAGAGTATTTGTCTCTGTATTTGAGGTAATTTCTCCAGTACACATGAGTGGCAGAAAGTAGCCAAGCCACTTGCTGCTACTAGTCTATATTAAAGTAAATGTGTTGAAAATATGCGATATTGTATAACGTTTAAACACGGGATGGAAAACATTTATCCCTTGTAAACATTGTAGTTGTATGTTAGCATACTATGATTCAGTTCTCTTTGTTTGTTTTTAGGCACTTTGTTTGCGTCAGGGCATTGCAGGAGCTCCAGGGGGCTCAACACCAGGAAAACGCTGCTTAGGGTTGAAAGTTGTGTCTTGTTTCGAGGTTGTTACATTAAATGCGGATCGTGTCCTTGTGATACCAGCACAAAATATTGGATTTTTAAAGTAAGACTTAGAGTAATGAGTGTTGCCAGTACTGCTGTTGCTATCTTTCAAAGTAGAATATATATTTAGATATCTAATCAGTGTAAGAGATTTTGATTGCATTTCCTGTAGTAAATAATAAGAACATGTAGAAAAAAAAATTGAGAACTGCCTTCCACTTCCTCTCATACATGCTGATCGTTTAGGCAGGCTCTCGGATATTGCGCAGTAATGTGATCCTGAAATTGTGTTAATTATAACTTGTACAATACTTGTGAATTACTTAAAAAAAAACAACTGTGGAAATTGGTGTTTTGTTCACATTGTATAATTTATCATCTTTTTTTCAGTTCATTGGCAAGATCTGTTGTGAAGAATTTCTCCATTGCTTTTTTCTTCCCAGTGTGCTTCACAGTTCTGTTTTTTCAACACAATCGCGCTGCTTATGACATTATTTCGACAAGTATAGTCGTGGAAAGAAATGAAGAAATACCAGGTGCTCGAAACATAAACAGGCATAGATGAACAAGCTTACAACATTCAAACAAGCAGAGGAACAGGTAGCAGTGCTGTCCACTAAAGTAACCATGATCAGTACATATACATTTTCTTAGCACAAACCGGATTAAAGTATTAAAATGGTCTGATTTACTAATTTATGAGGCTCTCGAATATGTATGAAGTATCTGTGGTGTTTTGTCTCTCTCTCACTACTAATAATTAACTCACCCACTCCAGCCATAACAAATTTTAACACGTCAACTTTTAAATTTCTTCTAATGACCTCCCCTTGTTACTGAAATGTTGTACAAACCTCCTAATTGTAATTATTTTCGGGTGCTCTTGTGTACTGAATTTTAATGGAATAACTCGAAGGAGACTTATGTACATATAATAACTAGGCTGCATGTTTTAGGATCCACTGTAGTGCATTGTTGTAGAACTTTTCCATAGTAACTGTTAATGATTTTTGTTTTGTATGTATGGCACAAATGATGGGCTTAATGGGTTAATAGGGAAATTGTTGGGGTTCATTCATATTTGTATTTTGTTTGCCAGATTGAGGTTTATTGATTTAGTGAGATAATTCATAACAAGTTGAAAATGACCTCATTGAAAAACTGAAGAAAATCTCCCAAATATTTTCGTAAATTATTGATCATCATTATAAATTGGGAATTATTTTTTTTGAGTGTTTGACTGTTGTTTGGCATATTATTTACTGTAATTGCAACTTATCACTCAGTTGTGTTTATATGTTTTCATATATGTAAGTTCTTATTAAGTAAACTATTGTACCAGAAATCATGTCATCCATCTACTAAATATTTGGTGTATAGTGATTCAAAATATGTTTTTGGCTCTGTTTGCCTTTGTATAGAATCAAAATCAGTTTTTCTTTTTGCCTATCATCATCTTTGCATATTTGTACCACTGCTCAATGTTTCCTTTCTCCCTTTACTGCCTCAACAAACTTAAAAATTTGAAACTACATATTAATATTATCTACAATGCACAACAATACGAAGCTGAATACTTTTTTACATGGGAATATACCCATTTAGTGCACAAATTTTGTCTTGTGTGTGCATTGATAGGTTAGAATAACATGTAACTGAGCTTTGCAAGTTGACTCCAACTTTGTGTTGGGATGAACCAGGGATATATTACCAGGGGCTGATTAGAGATGCAACAATACTCTCTATCCTCGTTTCCTTTGGGCCGTAGCAGCATTTTCATTACTGGAATGTTATCCACATTGTTCTCGTACACATATTCATTGTTGATAGATCTTAGTCGCCGCATACAATGTAGACTGGATATGTTCTTTTAAAAAATGCTAAATGGCTTATTTGGGTGTGTTTATATATTTTAGATTTGAGTTGTACACTCTTTCTGTTTTACTTTCTCCATTAAAGGCCACTGCAACAACATCTGGATTGCTATGTTGTTTTAAAAAAATTGAGACTACCATACTTTCAAAAATTCAAAATAACTTTAGCATGAAAATAGATTATACCCTCAACTTTCTTGTTTTTTATTGCTTTTAACTTTTTTGCAAAATAACTAAATTGAGTTTGCAATGCTGTATGTTGAAGTATCTAATACCTTACACAATATATCTTGACAATCCTTTCTAGTAACCAGTTTTAGTTAAACAGCAATAATTTTTTGTCAGTGGTCTTTGAAACGTATAGGGCGTTCAGACTACCTTTTTGGATCCGGATCGAGATCATGCAACATTAGGGTTTTGGGGTTGGGGCTGGACATTGTCGGCTGCTACAACTTCTTGTAGCCAGTCATTCTGAAACGGGTCACCTTCCATTTCACAAATATTCTGCAAAATACAACAAGTTAGTATCACATCAGGTACATTTATTGTTTGCATGTCCAGACGCTTAAGGAGACATCTCCACCTGCCTTTCAGACGGCCAAATGTATTCTCCACTTTCATTCTCGACAGTGACAACGTGTAATTAAAACGGGTTTGTTCTGCAGACAAACGTCCCTTATCACTAAATGGTTTTATAAGATATGAAGATAGTGGGTATGCTGGATATCCTAAAAGTACCACTGGTAGGTTGTGGCCATTGATATTAACAGTTTTACCACCAAATAATGTGCCATATATACCCTTTTCATTAAGTCCACTGTTAGTAAAAACTCTGGCATCATGGACACTTCCAGGCCACCCTACATATACCTCTGTGAATTGATAACGATCATTTACTGTGGCTTGGCATACCATGCTATACCATCCCTTTCTATTGAAGTAATCAATTCGACTATTTTCTGGAGCAATTATTCCTACACGAGTTCCATCTATTGCACCTCTAGCAATGGGAAAACCCCATTTATTCATGTAGCCATCAACAACACGGTCCAATTCGGGGCCAACTGGCAATTGGATGAATCTCCCCTTCAAGGAACATACAGCTTTTATAAATCTCTGGAGGAATGCGCACATGGTTGATTTTCCTACTGCAAATAAGTGTGCTATTGTACGGTAGCTATCACCACTGCCTAAAAACCAAAGTGATGTGGCTACCTGTAAAAAAGGTATTAAAAATTAATAAAACAATGTCAATAATGAACTTGTCATGATGAAATATTTACAAATAATATGAGGTACTTGTTGCAACTTGTTTTGGAACCTGTAAATATTTATATTTTCAAAGCTTAAACATTTATCTCTCCTATGAGACAATATTATCCTAAAAAAACTTTATTTTTTTTGTAAGATGGATGACATGTTTCGTTTATAATAAGACACTATGCTGATTTTTGTAACAGTTCCTTTAACAGATACTGCAAAAAGGAATAAATATGTTTAAAAGATGTTTATAAACCTGTGAGCTAACTATGGAATATCGTACAAGTACGTGTGAGGTATTACAAGTTGTCACTTGAGTCACATTTTTGGGTAGAAATTAGAACTGATGTAAAATTTGAAGTTTGCATTACGAAATATTAGACCAATGTTCTACTGTACCAATTTCTTTATTGTCTCCTGAAATAGCAGACATTGCTTTACAGTTTTCAAAAAGGCAGAATCATCTGGTCGTGATGTAAAATATCTGCAGCTTCCTGAGTATTACCAACACTGTACCAACAGTTGGGTCCTTTTCCTCTTACAAAACCGGAGTTTTGTTACTATTACTTTCATAGTGTCAACAAACGCTTCACAGCAATGAACTTCAAAATCTGACAATCCAGCTAACATTTGACTTTGACTCTCACGTTTGAATTTGTCATTCAACATACATGTATCTATGGCAAATGTTGGAAATGGCAGAAACCGACCCAATATATTGTTATTGTTGTGCTTCTCACTGTATTGTAGTTCATTTATTGTTTTCAGTGGCAGATCCAGGATTTTCCCGAAGGGGAGGCGTGGACAGTGTCTGCATCAGATTTTGTACACACTGCTCACCATTCTTGTTACCGTTTATAAAGTTTGATTAATAAATAAATATGTACTGAATCAGCATAAATGTAATTAATGCAGTATGTTCACAAATAGAATCTAACATGAACTTATATCATAACTAGATACAGCTATTAATTGGCAACTTTATACCGAGTATGGAATCCATAAAGAAACAACCTGGATGCAGGACACTCTAGATAAATAATAATGATTCAGTTGGCAACTGGATTAACCATAAGCATTCTTCTTGGCTTTTATTGGCAATATAAAAGTATGGACATATATATGGAACATTTAATCTGTCTTAATTGTGATATATATTGTACTTCATGCATTAATTGTTCCATAGGGTAAAAGTCTGTATTTTTGTATATTCAGTATTGTAACAGTTATTAAAATTAATATTTTAAACAATTAAACGGTATTTTTATTATTTACTTCATCATTTCCCTGATTTGAGAATTAGCTGCTATAGCTATATCCGGGGGGGGGGGGGGGGGGGGGCCATTTTTTTTTTGTGGGGGGGGTGTGCGGGTGGGGGGGGGGGGGTTTAGAAACACCTTTAATAAAAAAATAAAAACTTGCACACCAAA
>JAOXYB010021681.1:0-10957 GCA_028565635.1 Phoronis ovalis | reverse complement strand
TAATATGCTAAGATGTGTATAAACCAGCCAAGATCATTAGATCCTCCCCCTGGTAATATGCTAAGATGTGTATAAACCAGCCAAGATCATTAGATCCTCCCCCTGGTAATATGCTAAGATGTGTATAAACAAGCCAAGTCATTATTGCAGAATGCATTTTTGTGCATCTTTGTTATCACATTGTACAATATTGTAGTCTTTTGATTTGTAATATAGTATAACATAATATAAGAACTTATTGGTAGTACTAGTTCAAAATTGTTTCTTAAGCAGCCATCTTTGTATGTGATGAAATCTGTTCAGTTTCAGAAAACTAGTAATGATTAAGTGTCACAATTGGGGCTGTTCCACTTTTAGTTACATAGCAGACAGTGAAAACAATTTTTAGAAATACCCCTCTACAATATATTTAATGTTTCATAGCATATTATTAGTATATGTATCAATATAAATTGATCAGATACTAACCTTTTAATTTCTTGTTCAGAATTACCTTCCCTCTTCCTTGAGCAACTAAAGGAGGTTAACCTTTCTATTGCATTCTCATACTTAAACGATGTAATGAATGAAACTTTTAGATGTTAGCTTTGTGTGTCTGCACATCTGTAACACATTTATATTGATTTTTTCATTCTAGCAGGACATATCATTCTGGTTCAGTCATCCAGTAATGTTCCATCCACTATAGATGACAAGCCATTGATACATAGTAGATCTGATGAAATTCTCAGTCCCCCACAAAGTTTAAACAGACCTATGTCAGGTAAACATTCTACATCTATTTCCATTCTTGCAGGGAAATAGACTTGCTTGCTTGTTTAAAATGAATAACTGCACGAGGAGTATAACTAGTCTCCCAAATGTGCCAAATATTGCTAAGTACTGTCAAAGTTGCAAATAATTGTGTTTTGTGAAAAAAACTAGGAGAATAACAAAGCTAAATTTCTGTAGATACTCATTTTTTTATCTATGAATATTGTTGCTGTTGCCTGTTCCTTAAATATTACACTATTTGAATTTCACCGCTGTGATATTCAAGTTCTCATTTTGCAGCTGATGCGAGAACTTTAACACCAGACCAGATTAATGTTGACGCTATGTTGCAATCAGGATACTTGGCCCAGACGTTTAGTAGTGTAGATACTACGGAAATGATGACTACTGATAAATCGGGCCAAGGTAAGAATATTTTATCCACATAGCCTCATAAAATTAGAATGTGTTAATTGGACAACGAGTAGCTAAATCAAACTTGTAGATAGATCAGAAGATCTATTATCTGCAAAATCTAGTCCGATATAATTCCCGTTAACTAAATGATCTACATTTATGAGTCACCTCTGTAAATGCCTTGTTTATTTGAAAACTGGGCTTTAAATTTCACTTAGATTTCATCAGATTCAACTGTTGAATTTCCAATATTCATATACTGACTTCAGTATCAATGTAATGTAAATGCACACGAACTAATGTGTCTTGTTTTGAAAAGTATTAATATGTGTACTTTTTAAGGTATGACTAGAACATTTGGCTCCGCGGGGGAAAGAAGTCTTAGAGGAACAGCAAAACAGTTCACAAAGACACTAGATTCAACAGGATTTTATGACAGTTTTAAGAATATCCATAATGAAGGATTAACACAAACACTAGATGGGACCACTTTATACAGAACACTGACAAGGACAATTGACAATCAAGACGACAGAGCATTAACACACACTTTGGATGATAAAAGTCAAACATTAGAAAGTATTGGAGACCAAATACTTACACACACTATAGAAAGCTTAAGTGAACCAGAGTTAACGCAAACATTAGATAGCGCAGGAGATACTGGGAAACATGAACCTCCAGTTAAAATGAGCAGTGGACCTTTGACAGTATCCATTAAAATGCCTTCGGTGCATGGTGTGGAGAACAGCGAGTCTGAGGATGATGATATATCAGAAATATCAATGGCTAATTAGTATGCACGTGTTTAATTTCAGGAAATATGGCATAACTCTATGCAGCCATTTTATTTGTAGTCTGGAACTTAGGATTGGTAATTTATTAATCTTTTTTTAAGCATAAAACTCGTGAAAATTGTTGAATACATACAGTACAAAATTTATTTATATATACAGTTATTACAAATTTAAAAATACACACACAAAACAAATAGAATATTTTTTGCATTGTTTTTTTTTTGCACTTGCACATTAATACCTTTTGTCACATAATTAGGTAGTATCAAGTATTAAACCCAATCAAATATCACTAGTTTTTTCTCAAGAACCTTGATGCCTTGAATATGTATCGGAACAAACAAGCAACAAGGCTAATGTTTAGCACTGGTAACCAGGAGATAAATTACCATATCAGATAATTCAATTTAATGGCATTCTGGGAATGTTGCCTTTGTCATGACTTGTCTATATTTTGTGCAAGTTTAACAGAACCTCTCATAGGAACACACTTGTTATAAAATACACTAAATAATAAGGAATAATATTCGCAAAAAATTATGGCTCATAATGGCACAAATGCAACTAAGAATGTACTTGGTAGTTTCTGTTCAACTTAACTTGTAACATTTCCATTTTACAAAAACGAATTTTACAGACAATTATAAAATGTGTTGAACAAACTGAAGTATGCAGAATTTTACTTTGTTCAACAATAACAAAGTACAGAAATTCCAGCAAAAATTACTTTTCACCGAGTTTGACCTTTAAAAACAAATGAAACTGTTATTTCTACATATTACTAGTAATCTGGATGTTTCCTACAAAAAGATGGCCGAGTGTTCTAACATAATACTAGAATTAAATATTTCTGCACGTGTTTGAATAGCACATTTGTCAGAACTTCGTATATAAAGTGAACAGAAAGTTTGTTCAGCACTTGATCACTAATCCTCATCCAAACATTTCATGTGAGGCATATGTCATATAAAGAAATCCGTCTTCATCTCTCTCATTATTATAAAGTTCTGCAAGTGTTGTTGACATACTTGCTATACTTTTATTGCCGACAATGAGATAAAAAGCTTGATTGGCATTTAATGACATCCGATTCCTGAAAAAGTGTAAAGTATTGTAAAAAATGTTTTAATATGCTTCAACAATGTGAATATTTCATAATTAACTTCACAAATAAGTTAACGTCATCAAGATAACCAACACTTATTTGTAGATGAGTCAGAACTGATATAGCTAAATCAAAGTCCATTCACATGTCTCAAACATTAAGCATCCTTCACCATTTCATTCTCGGGAGCAAAACAGAAATTGGTAATTTTTTTATAGGATAGGAGTTACTAGTTTTCCTAAAGAGGGCAGACTAGAGACAATTTTGTTTCGATTAGAGAAACAACTGAAGTGATTAATGCCTGCCAATAGCCAAATATACTGTTTTAATAACCAGACCTTTCATTGAAGGTCAGACATAAAGAGAGTTAAAGTTACCAAGCAAAATAAGATTTTATGGAAGCATGGATAAACCTGCATGGCTGAAGCAATGTAGGAAACTTTAATTAATATTAAGGATCCAGAAATCAGACCTGGACCTGGACCTTTGATCTGCTGAAAGAGTCAATATCACTAAAGACTACTGTACATGACGCTCTTCATATATCAGTGAGTACACCATTGCTCTCAAAATCTGATAACAACACTGATAAGCAGCCTTGTCATCCACAAACAAACAAAAATATAGTTGTTTATGCAATAGGTGGAGTGATTATGTACCAGTCAGAACCAGTGACATACTATTGCATCACCAAAGAAAGTTCAAATAAGGGACTACAATATTAGTAATTAAGCCTTAATTCCTACATGAGCCTATATTTACTTTTATTAATGCCAGGGTGATTATAATGATATCAAAAGAAAATACCAATTTTTAACAGCTGGCCATAGATTTTTTACAATTTTTTTCTTACCAAAAGGTCAGTGTTGTCCATAAAATAATGTATACATGTTCCAGGGCCAATGATATTATTTATGTAAACCTACAACATGGATAGATAAAATGTTGATAAATAATACAAGGTTTATGGACTAAAGTTCATTGGTGCCCTGAACAAGTATAGGTTTTTTGTGGAGAACACTGCAAGGTTATTAAAACAATAAGTTGTCTGATAATTATGCCTTTATAAACTGAAAGATAATTTTGTCTAGGATGTATTTAAAGTTGCAAACATAGGGTCAACCAAAGGTTTGCACGGATTCATGTGATAACAAGGTGCCTATATATATGTATGTGAATTCGACAGCGTATATTGGCACATCATGTAGTTTGCAATATATGCTGCAGAGTCTACAATAGATCAAACCTCTGATCATGTAAAACACTTACAGTTGTTACAACAAGACAACATATTTTTTTATACAATTTCATATATATTTGCAGCATGGAGGATGCTGATGTGATGTCGGGTGCGATAAGAAAGTCTCTTGATCACTGTCCTATGGCATTTTATTAGGGTTGCTAGGATTTCTTTCTGCTTTTTCTTTTTTTTTTCTTCCAATTTTCAGCAAGCTATATCTCGAAGACGGTTACAGCTAGGAACTTGATACTTGATGTATGACATCCCTGGGGCAGGCCATTGTTGACCTTGAGGTCAAAAGGTCATTTGAAGGTCAAAGGTAAATTTTGAAAAAAATTCAAAATATTCTAAATGATTGTATTGAGTTACAACAAAGTATTTTAGATGATCTTTGAGAAGATTTCGGTACTAAATAAAAGGTTTTGTAATTATTTTTTTGGCATCTTTTCTATTAATTTATTGATCGTCCAAAATTCATTAAGCCACATCTGGGAGTCTGTTGTAGTTAAGGACATGATATTTGAGTTTTGACATCCCCAGGGTAGGCCATTGCTGACCTTGAGGTCAAAAGGTCAGTTAGGGGTCAAAGGTCAAAATTCTAAAAATGTTGGAAAGTAATTTTGAGGTCATTTAACGTTCATAAAAGCCAATATGAGCAACCCTGCCTTTGCTAAAAGGCTATCTAGTTCACCAATAAGATCAGACAGAGAACTTCAAACTTCAGAATATGAACTGCTACCAAAATAGTCAAAACATAATCTTACCTAATGATTGTTACCAATTGTGACATAGTTAATTCTTGAGGTACCAAAAACTTTGTTTTGTCTAAAACTGGCAGCTGTGTTTCTTTATAATATCTTTCAACTATCACCTAAAACATGAAGGAATATTGTATGTAAAATTATTAAAACATTTTATTCAATCATTATACTATCTGGTGCTTCTAGCATGGTTACTTGAATATAGGAAGCACTAGTTTTACAAAAGTTTTGTATGTAATTGTTCCCACAAAAAATCTCAAACTCAACTGCTAATACTGGTTTGCCAGGAATTCTCATATGATTAAGTCAGTTAGAGATTGTTGTATGAAAATTTATCCATGCAGCTTCTTCAAGCTAATTTAGCCAAACCATCTATACCCAAACCAACTTGAAACTTCAAAACTGGTTTCAAAGTAGTGTGAATGCAGAAGCCAACTTGACATTCTTGCATGTGGACAATATGTTTGCGACATCATTTTGATAATTTTCAAACCGGTTTTAGTTTTTAGTGCGAAAGGCATATCATTTTCCCCTGCTGATGCATATAATATATATTTCTGAAGTATTCACATATGCAAAAATTGTATGTGATTTACAGACTAAATTACAATTGCAAATATCCATGCATAAACATGTTTATGTGCATTTAACATACAATGTACTTTAAATCCAATGACTTTTCCTACTTTACCACAAAGATATTAAATGATTGATTTCTACAGGATGCCTTTTAATATTGAGCTGACCAGTCAACAAAAAATTAAAGTAAAAGTTATTATGGAGCCAAACTGACCAAAAGAGTAAGATTTCAACCACAAGGGTCATTACCTAAACCACAGCTGGTATAAATGGTAAACAGTCTACTTAAATCTATAAATAGCTATGTGGACATAATGGAGAACAACAGCTAGCTCCCAAAACAACTACAGGGGTATAATGGGTTATGAAATCACAGAGATAGCCATACAGGCACTATTCAAAACCAACTGTTTGGGGATAAATGTCTATATCCTATGAGATATAAATGATGGGCTAAATTTTGCAAGAAATAGCTTCCCACTTGGAGGGATGCAATATGCTCCCATTCAAGTTATGCTCCTTGCTCCCATTTAAAAAACAAGAAAAAAAAATGTTGCTGAAAAAAAAGCTCGCTCCTCGCATTTAAGAGTCAAATGGAATGCTTGCGTGCTCGGGTTTAACAGACCACAATGTTTGCTGCTCGCGAAAACCCCCCTGCAGCCCACCATTTGTGAACTAAAATTTATCACTCTTGAAAACATCTAAAATGCTTTCACTTGCACCACCACTTTTCTGCTTACTATCCGGTCACTTGGTAGTAACTACGGTATGGACTATAGGACTTTCGATTTTGTCAAGACTTTTGGCAAAAATTATCCTTAACAGCTATTATAGTTGATGTTTTCCTTCCCAAAAAATAAAAGTGAGCAACAAAATTTCCCTTGCGCATTATTACATTATTTTCTATTTGTCATACAAATGGCCACTGTGGTAATGCTTTTACAACTGCAAAAAAAACAAGGTGAAAAACAAGACCATAATTGGTTTATTGACTAGATACATGATGTAAACAGCAATCAATCAAATTTAGTTGGTTTTAATTAAATTTTCTGTATAAAAACACTGCTTCTGTTTGAACTGTATAACATCCAAAGCTGTAACATCCAATAACAAAGATTAACCAACCATAAAATGAACCAAACCATGCACAAAGAAACCACAATATAACAATAACAGATAGTTGCACAATAGATTTAAAGGAAGTTATATCTAGTGCATCTTTTAACATTCATGTGTTGTTTATGACTAATTCGTTTATTTAAAGATTTTTGTACTTTTTATAAGCCACTACATTGTCTTGTTTTATTTTGCTATATACATATATGACTGCATCAATTAAGACAGTGGACTTAACATTTTACATAAGTTTGTACTCAGGTTTGTACTTCAACAATAGTATAATCAGTTACAAATAAGAGCACATGACAAATAGTGCTACAATTTAACTTTGCAGGGAGTTATTGAGTATTAGTCACTTATTATATTTGTCACTTCAGTTGTAAAGTACTTCAGTCACAACAAGTCATAAACAGAAGAAGTGTAAACAACTTATTAGGTAAACAAGTAAAACAGACCTGGCTCAAGCATGTATGCAAAACAACTGCTATGTGATATGTGTCTGTCACACATATCAAAATTTGTATAAACAGCTTGAACTCTTTTTGTTTGAATTTACACTCTTGGGTAATAAATAGATCACACTCACCACTGCTAAACAAAACAACAACCACAAACCATCATGTGACGTCTAGACAACATACTTGGCAAATACAAGAGGCCTTGGTTAGCATTTGAGAACCAGTAATTATGATACAAACAATATTCATTGTGGTGTTTAAACATATCCTTAATGGTCCATTGTACTGCATAAATGATGTACAAGAATTCAAAATTAATATCAAATCATAACTTACGGGAATTTTTGCAGGAAATTTTGCTCGTATACCACTCACTTCATCTTTTCTCGTGGCTGAAATAAAGAAAAGAATTTCATAATATATCCGATTTTTTACCATCATGTAAAATCCAGTAAAGAAATAACTGAGTCATATTATTACCCAACATTCAACTTTCGTTATCTAATGCTTATTAATAATTATTATGCTGTTTATCGAAACATAATAATATGATGAATGACCCCAGCAGGCCACCCACATAAACTTTTAATAAGAGATGAGGGCAATATATTATGTAGTTGGAGAAAGTAAGAGACTTTACCCAACCTGATAGGCTGAAGTGGTTAAAATATGCATAGTGTTTAAGCTAAAAAAACCTTGAAAAATGTAAAACATAAAAATATATACCAGTGCACTGTATCCCAGTCATTATATAAAATAGAACAGGTTTGTACTAAATTTTGTAAGGGATCAATGGTCTAACATAATTTTAGAATAATTTAGCACTGTGGTCAGTTCTTTTAAACTTGACCACAGGTCATTTCTTTCAGAGCACTAGAATATGAGTCACCAAGAGTTCACCATAGCTAACAAAGTCTTTCAACTGCTCTTCAAATAGTAAGTAGACTGATCAAAGTTCAAAGACACCCACAACAACCTAGCCATGGTCAATTACCAATTACCTGTACAATTTAAGCCCCAATAAGCAAGATTTTCTTTTCATTTTCATGTTTTTACAGGAGATCAATTTAGTAAGTACCATGTGATAATGTATATGGTCAAAACGAAAATGAAATATATCAATTAACAATTAAAAACGAGAAACAATAGATTATAATGAATATTATCTTTTTTTAGTAGTTTCTAATTTTTATAGCCATACTTTACAGTTTCAACTTAATGCCTATGAATGTAAATGATCATTGTTTAATATATTTGATTGAATTTGCAAAATAATTTTGTGAAAGAGCCACATTTTTACTGCTTTTGAATTTGAAACTATGTCAGTCACATAATTAATTTAGTTAACATTTATACACCCAGAGATGACCTGTAATTATTAAGGTGGTACCTTGAACAAAATTATCCTCCATTAATTATAATAATATTAAGGGCCAATGATAATCTAATGCCCCAAACAAGTATATGTAACATATTAATTGATTATATACAGGGTTCAATGTAGAAGTCCCCATTCGTGTACCCTAAACAGGCACATGCAAATTTTGGGATGATCACAGTTTATATTAAAAGGGTGCTTAACCTAGAAAAACAGCTGATTGTGGTTGACCATATATCCACATAGATCTATAGACCTGGGAGATCTATTAACAGAGATGACAGCTCAAACACAACACAGAAGAAATTGATCACTAACTAATTACTTTGTTTTGTTTGGGCTTCCATATAGAACAATATATGCTCAAATTGTGCCAGGCAGACATGAGCTAATATATGAGTCATGTTCATGCACAGTTAAGTGAGACAGATGAGTAGCCAGTATTATTGTGACCCAGGTTAAAGCAAAAGTTGCAATTTTTGACTGAACTGATAAATACAATGTATCAAATAGTAATTACGATATGTATTTAAATTACATACTAAAAATTATGGATAATACTTTAATTATATGATTGTAGTGAGGTCACTAAGATATGACCCTCATGTGTGACCCTATTAGGTCACTGTTCTTCTTATATTACAGGTCAGTGTGACATGAATCAGCTGTGCTTCATTGTCAGACTCTCATCTACTTAAAGGGTCCTGTGATGAACCTAAAGTGAACTATTTAGCTTTGAAAATTCTTTTCGAAATACACAGAAATAGATAGCTTTTGCCAAGCAAGAGATATCACATATAATTTAATGATGTAACAGCAGCCAGTCACGATGGGGGAGGGAATCACATACTAATTTGCCAAAAATCTATGTGGTTTGTCGTAGGGTCAAGGGTTTCTCTTGCTTTCTCCTATCTCAGACCGGTCGTAGGCTGCCAAAGTACTATAGGGTTGCATTTTAAGGACTATACAGCGAACTGTTCAAATAAAAAGTCCCCAGTACTGAATCATCCCGCAGTTTCCGTTCTCATATAACACCTTTATATATCTGTACCTGTTTTGTATCTGATAGTGATACACAATATTGCTACTTATCTTTTTTTCACTTTAAGAAAAAAATCTAGGATATATAAAACTCTTAGAGTTGTATATATCCTAGCCTCAAACTAGATTCTGAGAGTTGAGGAAATAACTGGTAATACCCTAGCTATATACCACCATGGTCACTTAAGAGTTCGCTGTTAGTTAAATACTGATTACTTCAAAATTAGAATTTTATAAAACCGTGAACTTGAAGATTTTCTTAAACGGTGTGTACACTAAGCTTTACTGGAGTTATGTCTAAAATGAAAACGACAGTAATGTTCATCATCGGAAACTTAATCAACTGAAACAGGTTTCTGTTGGATTTCTGTTCTCTTAGACTGTAGCCCCATCCAACATATTCACTCAACAATACAACGTAGCATGTATAGCACTAATAATTTCCAGCCGATAATCATATGACATGTGTAACGCCTGTAAAGCGAAAAACTCACCTAAAGTTTTCCTTTGTTTAAACGTTTTCTGCCTGTTATCATTCATGTCTGGCATAATCCTAACATAAATCTGTTTAGCAAGTTAAAGTCCTCGAGTGACAAACCACAAAGCTGAAACTGAACTGCACAAATTTATTCTACCGACTGCCAAGCACCTGTTGAAATTGAATGACCTTTGTGGTCTATATATGACGTCGAGGGGATCAGATCTGGCCAGGAAGCAAATTCCACTTCCCGAGTTCCAATGTAACAGTATACATCATAGTTTTTAGAAAGTAATAGGGATGGAAAATCCGGGGGGGGTACTCAGGTTATTTTTGGTGGGGGTGTGCAGACAGTTGAAAATTTTGGATTTGGATTGTATACTTTTTCCTGTATTTTTTTTGGATTGCTACAGTAACGATATTCAAAAATTTGGATTACTACCCATGCACTGCTTACAGCAAATAATTTGGATTAATTTTAGGTTTGTATCCATAATTCCTTAAATAAATTTTGGAATTTGGTTTGTATTAGTCAGTTTGCGTAAAAATGGATTGCTAAAAAATTTGGATTACTACCCTACAATTTCAAAAAATTTGGATTGGGTTTGCTACCACAAACTAAAATTTTGGATTGGGTTCCGCGGCACATCCCCGTAGTCAAATAACCTTGAGTACCCCCCCGGGATGGAAAAATAGAAACAAAAGAGACAGGTGGATATTTAACAGCCGGTTAACTTAAAACACCTTCTCCATTGTGTGGCGTCCCGAGAGGAAATGGGATTTCCTTGTGTGTGTACATTGGACTGGTCCATTCATGGGCTAGTCACTATA
>JAOXYB010021670.1:0-17135 GCA_028565635.1 Phoronis ovalis | reverse complement strand
TATATATATATAAGCATAATCCAAAGACAAAATTTAACCCAACCCAATTGAGCATGTAGCTCAGGCCGGGAGGGCTACTGCCATCCAAAGTGGTTATATTGACATGTGCCACCCTATGGGGTATGGTTTTTCAGGGTCCCTGCTTGCATCGGGGTATACATTTCAGCCCTGGACGCTCGCAACAGGGTATATCTTTAGCTCACTGCTAACAACGGGTCCCGAAAATTTAATCTGCTTATAAAGGGGTATTTTTTTGCTATGAGTGTTACTAAAGGGGATCATGTTTTTAGCCATCTTTCTGATTGTCAACGGGTTATGTTTTTTGCCATGATAGCTGGCTTGCAACGGGTATAGGATTTTGAGCCCGGTTTTGAAGCATGGGCCTCGCCCATGTACCATAAATTGGCCAAGTAGCCCCCCTGGTGCATATCATACAGTTATTGTACTAGTCCTAGCTTTATGACCCTACTATGGCTTGCCTATGGCGAAGCTAATACAGTACCGCCACTCTGTAGTACTTTAATTTCCGATTCTAGAAATGACACCAAATCCAAATGTCTATTTATTAGTATTAACCCAGATTATCATCAGCTATCATTTGTAAATACATGATACTACTTGTCATGATCACTTTCAATCGGTTATTTACGTCGGTTTTGTATCTCAGATTGGAGCACAACAATCTAGGACCGGGTCTAGAATTCTAATTGCGAAAATTTAAGACAAACTGAGAGTGAGACATTGGCCCGTTCATTGGGGATCGATTTATGCGGCTTTGCAGCGTCTTTTTGTACCTTAGAATTGCAGTCCTCCACTTCTTTTTCCCTGTTCTGATTGAGAGTATTAAATGCCAGCTTTATGTGATCTTATAACAAGCTGTTTACTCCCGTTCCTGGATAATCCACACCGAAACGTGGAGCATGCTGCGACACCCTACATGGAGCTAATCAAGGCTATATATAAATGGTGTGAGGGAATCCCCTTGCTCATGACGGTTCATGCTCACTGCGCATGTACAATTGCATGTAGGTGGGCCGCAATTCCGACTATGCTTGAGGACACCGCTGGACTTTCTGCTGAGTTTGCATCCGGTTATATCTTTAGAAGTACATATTTATGTAATTACTATATTTTTTTTTTAAATAAGCAGATAAATTATATTTACCATTACCATTTCAATCAACAGCGCATTATTAGCTCGTCTTGCATCACTCTTGGATGAGAGGTGGAATGTTAAGGTTTCTCAAGTCTGGTGCCACCACGGTGTGTACATATGCGTCGTGAACAGTTGGTATGATATAATATAATATTATGCATCTGTCCAAAATTAAAATTTAATATTTAGCCTAATATATATATTTTATATTTATACAGATGACATGGCACTATATAATATACTTTAGTTATATAAGTTGACGAGGGGGCGAGTGTGACGACAGCTTATTCAAAACGTCCACTAAGCATCTTTCGAACGCAGGAGATTCTCTTTTCATATACACTCTCAGAGAACATAGGAACGTATGTGAGAATATTCCTTGACATTGCGAAGATGTCACAATCCATGCCTAAACGTTATAGTTTCTTAATTTCTATAGTGCAATGCGTCTTTTCTATATTTTTATTTTATTTTATTTATGTTTATCTTCTAACAAATGCCGTTGCAAAATTATCATTTTTAACCAAAACGTCATTTACACAGTATTCAGTAGCCTCATTTCCTTTATTTAAAAAGTTCAAAATGAGAAAACGTTTACTGAAATGATAGTATGTACAAGTATTTTCATTAAAATGCAGAATAACTTTTTTTTTTAAATCTATCGGTTAGACTAATAAATTGTAATAACTAGTGTTGTTTTTTAAAAGTAAAATGTGAGTTTACATTTTGTTATGCAGGTAGAAAAATTGTTCTCACAGGTGTTCATAATTTAGCCGCAGTTTTCTTATTATTCTTATTTTACTCGCTATTCACGTGATCCAATGCGTATTTTTGTAATATTATGCTTTAATGCTATTTGCCATTAGTGTTTTTTTTTGTCTAAAAAAATTAATACACTCGCTGTCTACGAGAAAGGATTGGGTGAATATCAGCAATTTTGACCAAACAGATTATGGTTTTTAACCCAGCAAGTTATTGGCAGCTGACAAACTTAAATAGCCGACAGCTACTTTTTCGGTGAAGAAAGTGTTATCTGATGGCGAAATTTTGTGCTGGCAGGATGTCTGACACGGCGTTTTCGCAATGCAGTAGTCAAGGAGTGTAAATTGATGGACAATCGCTGCGGTTGGGGAACGACCGTACATTTCGTCAAAGGGCCAGTTATTTATCCATACATTTTATATCTCGGTGAACTTAAAGTATTATAGAAGATTGCAATTTGTTCAGTATATCATGTAAAATATGTACGGAGAAAATTTCAAGGAACCCAACTTTAACAACGATATTGGATCACATGACCATTAGACACTTTTTTAAAAGGTGGGTGCTTTTGTGGTGATTTTAGAATTACAAATTTCAGAAAATATCTGTTCAGTAATCGAATAAGGTCGCTGAAACGTGCTACCAGAAAAAATTGGCAAAAAACTAAATCTTTCTCTTCCAAATGGGGGAGATGCGCGCGCGTGTTTTCCTGTCATGCAGTTCAAAAGGGGTGCGTTACTATTTCAAAAGGGGGGTGCGTTAACATTATATTACTGGTCCTGCCATTTCAAAAGGGGGTGCGTTCGCACCCCGCTCCCAATCTGACGGGCCTGTAAATACACAGTAATTGATATTAGTTCAGCTGGCAGATACACCTTTCATTGAGCTTTGCCGCATATTCACAAATTTCAGCGGTCAGCTGAGGTTATTTCAGCTGGCATGAGTGCCTTTTAATAGTTTAGTGCCTCGATCTAACGTACACTTGCGTAAAACCGTTAACCTGATAACCATAATACACACATTTATGAGCTATATACTATATGTGCTTTTCTTTCCAGCTGTTTGATCCCTGTGTTTGTATTGCTATGTAATTAACTAAAATCATACTTAGAATCCCGGCGGGCTAACTGAGAATTCCCGGCCCCGAGAATTCCTCAAAGTTTGAACTGAAAAGATCAGGATCCCAAAAAATAACTATGACATTCAGGGGATTACATTTATTAGTTACAACTTCCGAAATGTTATAGTTTCAAAATATCAATAATAATAAGCTAATTAAGGCTAGTTATATTTTATAAATGTGTCTGCATGTCATTGGATCTGTCTAATACCATGTTCGAATTCTTAGATCCGTCACCTAGATATGTTTAGTTTTAAATTTAAATTAACGACAGTACCTGACTTAATGAAGTCAAGTCTGATCGGTAAAACTTAAAAAGCTAAAACGCATGCAAATATAACAAAATGCTGGAATCGAGCATTTATCACAAAGGTTGTGCCAGGCATTGCAAAAAGTACAGATAACGTAATATTGCTATATATCATTATGAGCATTTGTATAAGGTACAGCTTTTATCTTATACTCAAAGGCGACGGAAAAATGACCACTGCAATCATAATGCATGGCAAAAGGGGGTCTGAGTTCTACCTGGATGATTATAAGTTAAAAATAACGGAGTCATAACTGATGGGCGGAAGCACCCAACGAGTCTGTTCCCCATACATAATATCTGTTCCTCAGACCATTCTTTCTGGCTGGTGGTAAACCTTTTAAATGTGATCCACTTGGAAAGGGGGAAGAGATTCTAATTTCTAAAGTAACTTCGCCGAATGATTTATTTAAGCATAAGAAATATTTTTTTAACAAATTTCGCAGCTGGGAGCTGAGATTATTTCACCAGGCAGATTCAGCTTTGCCGCATATTCACAGATTTCAACTGGCAGTCGAGATTATTTCAGCTGGTAGATGCAGCTTTGCCACATATTCACAAATTTCAGCTGGCATACTTACATAATTCAAATTTGATTAAATCAATCACTGTATTATTTTAATATAATTCTAGTAAACTTCTATGTCAATTTGTATACGCGAACAAAAGGTAACTGCATGCATATCCTCCCACAACCAAACCTTATATATTGATACGTATTAGTCTATATCACCAGTCTCTGGTTGACACTGTCTGACAGCAATTATGCAATAAAAGATATTGTTTTGCGTTGTCGTGCTACTTATGAGTTCGATGGCAATGGCGTTTAGAATGCTGAAGGCCGGAAGTGATCTAAAAGCTGACCAAGGTAAGATCCCAGGGAGTAGTAACAGAAATATAACTGAGTTGGCGTTGACTGGTCCCTAGATGCATCCTCTTAAACTTAAGTTAAACGCATTGTGCAGCCTAGTACATTTTCGAAATCACTTTCTTGACATACCGTTTCACTGTAATAATTTCGAAGTATAGGTGTATAGATTTTGAAGGAACGCGTTTGTATTCAGTTTTGCCATAAAATTAAATGAAAATGAAATTTTATCTAAGAAATCATAAAAAAATGCTATAGAATATTCCAGTGTAATAAATTACCATGATTTAGAGTTATAATTCAAAGTGTGCAAACATAAAACTTTGACCTGCATGACCTGACATGTTAGCATTTTGGGGATAATTGTGTTTTAAAGATACTCAATTTTCCACTGGGTTTTTAATTAAGGAAAAGTAAACGTCGACACTGTTCTGTATTTGCTTAATTTTGCTCAACAAGTTAAAGTATGTCTTAGATATTTTAGGTGTTGTTTAAGGTAATATTTAAAAAAATTAAAGAGCACAATTTTGGTGACTTAAATTAAATTGGAAAACCAAATGTTCAGGTCATGGAATTGCATCATAAATGAACGCTCTGATTTGCAAACCATAGAGTATTCAATTGAGAATTATGTCTCCACTAGGATATTCTCTGGCACAAACACCAGGTATTTTGCAAGAATTTAATATTGTCATAAAGTTCATATAATTTATATTTTAAAAAGATTTGATAATTAGGTGGTGATTAATAAGATTTGTGTTTTTAAAAGTAAATATATTTTAGATTAAGAATATACAATACCAACATAAAATAATTAATCAGGCACTAGTCTAACTAAACTAAATCATGCTTACTCTACTTATACATAAAAATGCCTCTATTCTGATTGTGTACTTTAATTTGATAAATACATGTAATTTGCTAGTGTCATTTATTCTCTTCTAATATCTTATACTGTTCTAATGTATTTTCTAGTTCTTCTCTACTAGTGTCCTTTCTATAACCACTAAATCATAGGTTCTCTTTGTTGCTGAATCCAAAACTCTTGAATCCACTTTGAACATAATCTACGTTGAAAATCAAAATTCAAGTTTCAATTTTTAACTATGCTGTAAGAAGCACAGTAACACATCGCGAACATAATCAAACTGAGCTGTGAAAACACAGAGTAATACGCAACTTATCTGTCCTTCAAATATTATCGTGAAATACATATAGTATATCACAAGTAAAAAAACCATGCAAGAACACTGTGAAAAACACAGTAAGACACAGCCTCTGCAGTTTTGCTATTGTCTATCTCGACTATTTTCAATATTTCTACACATGTTAAAACTATCAAGTATTTTATCAACTATTGCATCAACTATATTTGGGAGCTAGGGCCTCAACCTGACTATTTGTATTTGTTAACATAAAAAGTAAGACTATCTCATTGTTGGAATTGTCCACTGTATGGGCGTGGCTGAGGAAAACTAGATTTAACTAATAAACAGCCGCCAGATGGCAGCACCCAAGCTACCCCAACAAATAAGCAAATTGTGACAATTAATGCATTAGCTTATGTAAAAGTATAAATGCAATGTAAATACAATGAACATTCAGAAATGCAGAAAATAAAGGAAATATAGGTATAGTTTTTATGTTTGATTTTTGATTTAGAATTTCGCTAATATTCGGTACTGGAATTTTATTACCGACCACATTGCTTAGGCCGATATGTTAAACAAGCAACACAATTTTCGAGGAAAACCCAAATATACATGAAAGATCAGTTTCAGCATTTCTGTTTTCAAAAATATCATATTGCTGTCGAGATACCCGGGCCTGTGATCGCGATCGAAATCTCCGTGTAAATGGGGTATTAGTGTACGGTCATCATTAGACTGACTCAAGCCTGCCTGGCCAAATATTTTATTTTCACAACACAAAATATCATATTTTCAGTTATTAGTTGGAGAAAATGTTTATACAACATAAAATATCATAATTTCAGTGTTTATATATATACCCTTGTTTTATATATGGCCTGGCATCTAAAATGATTTGATAAAAAAAATTCAAAACTTCAAAATGTAAAGAAATAAATAAAATTCATGTTTTAATGATTATGAAACATAAGATTAATAATATTATTAAAAAAAGTTATCAGTATCAAAAAAAATCATTTTAGACTTGTGCAAGTCTAGGTCATCATTGGCCTAGATGCAAGTAGGAAATGCTGCCTGAGTTGTCTATATACAATATAATAGGTCGATCAACAATAATTATCATAAATTATAGTCAAAAAAATTGTAATCACATCGACTTTATTCATATGTATAAAGTCTGAATTTTGATTCTGCAAATAGTTCTTTTTTGATCTAACATTTATCAGACACAATTGTCACACGATTTGTTAGTAGATTTTTTTCTCAGAACGTCCATGACTAAATAGTATAAAAAAAATTGTTATTAATGGATGAGAAACTCAATTATGTTTTTATACCATATGTGTGGTCTTTAATAACTTTCGTCAATTTTTATTGATATCCCATAACATTATGTTGTCTATGAGAGTATGATGCCTTCTTAATTGACGGTAAAAAAATACATGCAAAATGTAATAGTGTAGTTTATTATGAGGAACACCATCGAAAGTAGAGATTTAAGTCTTTTATAATTGTGGTGAACTTTGTTTCAGAGCTATCTGCTAGGATTTGGAAATCGAAGCTGAAACCAAGCAAATAAAGCGTGATTTTCCTGAAGGTAAATTGACAGGTATATAAAATCAGTCCCACTTTTTACAGTAGTTTGATACTGAGAACTGCATGAGATTGTTTAGCGTAATGTTTTAAATATGTTAACATGTTCCAGCAAGCATATTTGACAAGTGAATAGGAATGTCAAATTGAAAGTAGTGTAATATGTCGTTTACATTGAATGTTGAAAATTTGATTTCGATTGCCAAGTTCAGAATTTTACCTGTTGATTATAAAGCAGAATAAAATAATTCAAACAAGTGTATATTGCGCATGCTTATATAAAATGAATAAGCTTGTCTCGCAGGGTTGCCTGCTGTTTAATCCAGTCAGAAAATACTGTTTAGAAAAGATACCAAATGAGGCGTTTTTAAACACCATCAGACACAGTGCATCAAATAATTGGGCAGCTTCTGTCAATTTTGCCGCTGGTGTATGATATTTTACTGTAATTAAAGTTCGTATTTGTCTTTGGCGAATAATTTTCTAGGCATGTGCTAGAGGCCAAATATTATGCTTGCTGGAGCGGCCTTCATCCTATGCTTAGATATGTGTGTCCGCATGTATCTTTAGCCATCCGTTACCATGTAGCTTTAGCCATCGCTGATGGCTTGATGATTGTTAGTGTGATAGCTAACGGCTGATGCCGGGTTAAGGGAAAAGTCGATGGCTTTCTTAACCATCGGCGCGGATGGCTGACGGATGTCTAGTGTAAGTCTAACCCATGGCTAACTTAACAATCCGATGGTTTAGAACATGCTTAGAAAATGGTCTTATAGCATGTCAGTTTACAAAGAGTTTCTACTGCAAACAAATCTTTAAAATCAGCTTACAATAATGTTTGTTCTCGACGACAAGAAAAGATTTGCGGGAGATATGAAAGCATATTAATTTTGTTTCTTTGACAGATAAGTTTAATTAATGCAATGAATATCTCATTGAAACTCTCAGTACTGTTTCTTTCTTACATTAAGACTTTACACTCATTCTCAGTTAATTCCAAGTAAAAAAAATGACACCGTGCTGTTTTTGATGCTACCAAAACTTTGCAACAATATTTCCAAAACCTGTTCCATTATAGGTATCATGTTACACAATATGAACGACTGGTTATACACTTTACCGAAAAAATACAAGGGGTTAAATAAGTGAAATTTAAATGTGTTCTATGATTTAAATCTAAACCTGCACCAAACTATGTTAATGTGGTAATATACAAGAAATGATACAAGCTAATTTGATAACCTTTCTCTTACTAGGTCAACAATTCAAAGAAAATAGTTTCAACTGTCATGTGTTTTGGTTTTTAATGAATTAAAGAGAATTATTAACAAATCAAATATGTAATAGAAAAAAGTAATTCCTGTCTTTTTAAAATATTACTCATTACTTTCAGAATTCAGTCCTTATCACTCGTGTTCAAAAGTGGCTTAAGAAAAAGATTGCTGAAATTGCCATTTTTGAAATTCTACCTCATGTGATAAAACTTAATTTCCAAGCAGTTATGCTCACCAGGTGTGCTTTATTGTACCTGTTTTATTTTGGGTAGGCATTGATTACCGAATATTAATTACAAAAATAAAAATTTTATTTCACACCATTTAAAAAATATTTACAAAACAATTCTGAGTTGCTGAACTCGTTGTGAATAGTATATATTTAAGTACTACTCAAATAGTGATACAACTGATTGTCAGTATGACAGAACAAGGACACACCATGCAGTATCAACGACAGCTTTAGAATGCACATGTATTGTTGTGATTACCTTATATACATTATCACAAAAGAACACATGATCTAATATAAGTGTAAGTCCGATATATCACAGCATCAAACCTTAAATCAAACCTTAAATATAGGTGTACCACCTGGCAAGGAGGAACAATTGATCTGACTTAATTTCCAAAGCAACACCACAGAGTGATTTATTTTAACTTTTTTTTCATCTGGCAGAAATGCTTTTCCCACATTTTCAGCTGCTTGATGAATTAAAAAAAATTCAGCTTGCTGATGAATGGGGAACAAATATTGGAGTTGGTTTGCCACAGCATGAAACAAGTAAAAAAATATGTTTTTGGTTTGCTACATAAATCCTCATGCATTGACTGTAATAATGCGAGTCCACACAAGCTAAATGAACCTAATGATAGATAACTAATATGGGACCAATATTTATAACTAACAATTTAGCAGGCATTGATTGTAATAAAGCGAGCCAAAACAGCGAAAAATGGTAGATAACTATAACTACATATAATACAGTTTAAAAGTCATGAATGGAATGCCAACAAATTTTACATTTAATTAATCTACATAATAATAAATAAGAAATATATGCTAAAACTAGTACCATATTTTAAAACTAATAAGTATCTCGTAAACAACATATAGTTACCTTGTATGAGTTGTACTATTCATACTTTATCCTGTAAAAATATACTAATTAGGAATAATTACCAATAAATATAATTACAAATACAAAAAATATACACTAACTGCCAAGCAAACTTCGAGTTACCTTAGCATATTAACTTTATTAATATCGGTTTTCCGCCCGATTGACTAGGCATTGAACTTTTATTACAACAAGAATAATTTATACAGCACCATGGCAAAATGCATAGTTAAGAAGACTTAATAGAGAATGCAACACATTTGCAGTGGATTTCTAAACGGAATGTGCATCAAACCTCACTGCATGTACAGTATCAGGAGTGACTCCACTCGCTGTCAGGGCCAATCACCATGACTGTAGACAGAGAAATAACACAATATCATCTGCTTATGTAATATCATCTAATGTTTTCAACATCACGGGTGACTCAACTCTCAGTGATAGTTTTAGGTATTGTTTGTTCGAGAACAATTTGAAATATATCGATGTAGACATTCACTGATATCTGGGCAGCTTTTAGTCCACCAATCAATTTTTCTACAGTTGCATCACCATTATTGTCTTCCTTCCACTGCGACAACATATTATAGGCACTGATATCGGGTCTGTTGGTACTATTATTGGTTGTGGCAAATCTCTCTTTGTCACTTTGATTTGGATAGCCTAGGACACCGGACAGCATTAACCAATCATTCCCAAGTCCTCTTGCTAAAGCAACTATTTGTGCATTTGTAACTTCTACACCTACAACTGAATGTTACATACATTAACACTATGTAATTTAAATATGTTACTGCATATCAGCACACATCATTATATCAGTTTAATAGTTCATGCAGAAATGCTAAAGCCATATGATACTGTATGTATGAACAAACACTCACACTCCCTTCCTATTCAGTCTGAAGTGAGTAAAGGATTGAATGAATATTTTTGTTCTGGCACAGTAACTGTTTCATTTCGATCAAGTTTACAAGAAACATAAATTATTAATTCAACATGTATATTCATGCACATATACATGTGTATACATGCGAGTGTAGGTGCATGTGCACATGTGTGTGTGTAACTAGTCTAACAATGTACCACAGCACCATCTAATATAATTAATCTTTACTGTAATATATAGAAGTGACCTTCAATTCTGCAAACACAATTTTGCGAGATTCCAGCAATTAGCAATCAAGAAATAATCTAGAAAGTAAGTTCTTTGTCCCTGGGAGACACTTGTCATGTTGTCTTACTTTGTTAGAAATTCACACATTCAAGGTAAAAATAGCAATTTGATTGCATGACAGTGTTCGCATGGTACCATGAATTTTTACTTAACCATTTTATCATAATTATTACACACAGAGCAACAATTACCACTAAGCTAATGTTTAAATAAAAATTCATTAAAAATCCACATTACATTATTTTATTCCACAAAATGAATGTTTTCTGAAACTTTAACATTCAAGCTAAGTCAAATTGGTATTTTCAAACTATTGTGTGAAATGTATGAAATTTAATTCTAGTAAAAAATGTATGCATATTTTTCACGAATTTTTATTTAAACAGTGATGAGGGTCCAGCTTAGCCTTAAGCTTAGACACTCTTTTCAAAGTACTTTGGATAATTATTCGCATGCATAACTCATTAAAATTATTATCACTGTTTTGATGGGGTACTGCTATTCAAAATGACTATGTGCTGTCCAATGTGTTACTCCGGGGGTACTGAACATCAGTCCATTCACTATAATGTGTGTATGAGCACAAAACCCTGCTTTTATAGTGTTTTTGTGCTTACATTAAGTACAAGCACAAGCACATCATGGCATGGCCTTCAATCAGTTTCTTAAACTTTACATTTTTATTACTTTCCTAAAAATGTACTATTTTACTTTTTATGTTGTTGTTTTATGTTTAAATGATTTAAAGAATATAAGAACTAACTAAAACTATCCTGAATCTGGCACAGAAGTTTATAGTTTCAACTTTAAGTCATTTATACTCACCATCTACACTACATGACGTGTCTACTATGTCTGGAGACGTGTCTAATGGTATATTTGGATTTTCGTAGCCACTGTCAACTGTACGTTTTCTACAACGAGCTACCAAAAGCTTGGCAAGAATTATAATTATAATTATAAGTACACCAACACTAGTACCAATAGCAATTCCAAGGTAATTAGGATTAACATCGGACTGTTCAGTACTACTAATGCTGGTTGCCTGCGTACTGTTGTCACTTCTTGTTACAGTTGTAACATTGCGTGGATAAAGAATTGCACATTGGGATATATCTACAAAATATAAAACAACGATATAACAGACCGTACTGTATTATAATTATTGAACTCTTGAATAATTTAAAGTTAAAATCACAAAAAACACAAAATCAGTTTTAAATTTAAAGTTTTAAGACCATTAAAATATACCCATAGGAGAAAAAACACAATAATTTATGATAAACTACAATTGAATTTCAATATTTAACTTATACGCCAGTGCCCATTAAAAGCATGCGGAGTGAAAATAGTAGTCAATATTATCAGAAGAAAAGCAAACAGTTCAAAGCCAATCATGCTACATTAATCCTCACACTATAAATACTGTACATTTTACTACATTCAATTAACGAACAAAAAAATAGTGATGGGTGGAAACTGGAAGGTGCATATTTTTTGTAGTTTCTACAAAGGTTTGTACTTTACCACACTATGATGGTATATAATGATGGAAGCAGTCGTGCTTATTTATATCCACATATAACATGTCACACATGTATTTTCCAACAAATATTGTGGTAAACAAGTTTTTAAAAGTATGCCCTGTGGTATATATATATATCTAACAAGAAAATGCTTTGTATAAATACGGCTTTGAGAAGTATGAAAAACATACCATCATGGTAAATGCAGGAACTGAAGAAGTGGGGTCTGTTGGTCGGCACATGTTTATAGTCTGACTTTGAATGACAATCATATCCTGGGAGTTTAACTATTTATTCAAAAGGAACTTAGAAACTTAATTAAAGGCTTTAATTTAGACGGTCTATTAAAAGTGTTAACAAGGAGATGGATCAAAGTAAACAATCATAAGAATTAAAAATACACAACTCACTCCCCAGTCAAATATTTAAACTAAAGAAAGTTATCATTCAGATATCTACTCTGCAGGCCACCTAACAATGCGTACAGATTAATATGAGCAAATTAGGATGCCACTAACATGACATAAGCCATTAACTTGCTGGGCACATCTTAAAAGAATCTTTGCCATTTAAAAAACAAAAATTATCAAAATTGCTCAATACATTTTGAAGCAAGGTACTAGGCCTTTGTGGCTTATTTGGAAGTTGCTATATAATAATAATATCCTTTTATTACCCATAACTCAAAGTGGTGGTGACATCAGAGATGAATAAGGTTTGTCAAACAACCCTATTTATTAGCAAAAATATACTTTTTACTGAAATACATATGCAGTCTCACAATACCAAAATGCAGTTATTGTATAATTTAATTTTTTTTTAAATATAACTTATACTACTGTCACCTTAACCATTGCTTTTCAGAAGCAAATCGGTGATAAATAAATTATATCGTAGTAACATATTAAAATGATTTTACAGTTTTTTACCATGATATCAATGCATACTATATACAAACCTTGTTTACCTCTGATGTCAAGAGCAGTTTTGCTTTATGGGTAATAAACGTTTATAACCATGGATGTTTCCAGAGTGACAGACACAAATACGTAATTATAGTTAGTTAACTTCAAAATATATTTAGTAAGTTAATTTTTTTCAAATTTTTTAAGATGTACCTAAAGGTATATAAGCTATCGATCATCATGCTTTTGTAGTATTAAAGTAAGAATACTTACACACAAAATCCTTGATTAGTGCAAAGTGCATGAAATATATTACATAAGCTGATACTTTTGTTGTGTTTATCTTGAAGAAATTGCAGTATGACAAACATGAGTCTGAGATTATAAGAATAATATGCTACGTCTTTCATGAGCATCTTTAATTTTTTTGTGGGAATAAAAATCTCAAAAATCACACAAATATCATGTTTGTGCATGCATACACATAAGAAAGCTCAAATTGGGGAAAATCGCGAACAAAACTAGACCTGTAGTAACGTGTCAGTGTTTGGCTATACACATGTGGCTTGGCAGCCATTTTGGATTCAGTATGGCCACCAAATCGTCCACTATAAATAATAAGAAATCAGCAAACTTTTCAATCCAAGTTTCGTTGAAGTCGGTCCATTATTTATAGAGTTATCAAAGAATGTTTTTACATGGCAGCTGTTTTGAATCCAACATCAGCCACTAGCTTTTCCACTTCAAATATTCATCTCCAGAACCCAGTAAATATTTTTTGGTCCAAGTGTGCTTTTGACATGGCCGCCAGTTTGGATTAAAGAAAGCTGCTAACATTCGTAATTTAAATCTAATCAGTCTTTGAGATAAGCTTTGGACAAAAAAATGATGCACGAACAATATGTCATCGAGCCATGATTATTATGAAAACTGGTAACACAATGAAGCTTGCCCCATACATAATTGACATTAAATGAATTCTAGCCACTTACAGGAATAAATAAAATGTACCTATGGATATGGAGTAAACCCACAAACATAAAAAGGTAATTATTAGCCGGCCATATGAAAACTCACCTGTGACAGTGTCGAGACTACATTTGGTATTTGAAGCAGGTGTACTTTCAGTAAGTGTACACTGCCTATGGTTTTCACACCTGTAATTACAAAAGAATTTCTGCACATTTATAATCTTCTGAATGCAGAATAAAAATATAAATTACTAAATTGACTTTCTAAAGAAGTATTACTTTAAAAACAGAGTATGTGACATGTTACAATCACATGCTGGGACTAAAAATATAATGAATCACTAGGGCAATATGATTCTGGGGAAATAAACAATGTCGAAATCGGTGCCGAGAAAAGGAAAGCATTCTATTCCATAGGATTTTAACAATTGTTCTGTGGCAAAAACAAAAAATAAACTTGACTTACACTGCAGCAACTAAACAATTCTGTTCTCTGTTATTTAAATTACTGTATGTCCCTGGTGGGCAAGGTACACACGTGCCATCTGCAGAAGAAATATAGTCAAGATGACATTTCAACAAATTTGATACTCCTTTTTTGCTTAATTCCTTATTTTGAATGTCAAAATAATGCATACACAAATACAAAACAATGCAGTTGTTATTAACCATTTTACGTCTTGCTGTAACCTAGCAACCTAAACACAGACATTTTCAGATGGAGAACGTAGGTTGTATAACAAGTCTCCTTTGGCAGACAGATGCCATTGTCTTTCCATCTATAGATATACCATTTTGGGAACAAACATGGCTGCCACTTGGCCATTATTAGAAATGCTCCTGGTCGAGATACGCCTGTCCTGTACCTTGAACAGTATATATTCTGTACAGAATATGAACCAAATCAGATTGGCCATATTAAAGTAAACAAGGTCAAAATGAACCTTCACCTGCCAAATTGGCGGAATATGGGAGAATTGCAGGTATTTTCGGATATTTTTCTATTGTAAGCAAATGGCAGAAAACAAGCTACAAAGCTGGAGAATTGACAGAATTGTTTTGGATAGCAAAAAAAAACTTGACAGAGAATTATTTTTCGAACTGTCTAATACTTGTCTGATCCACTTTTTAAGGTCATTCTAAAATATCACCTAGCCTATATAATATTATACCTATACATGACCTTCTTAAGTCCTCCTTTAAATCGTTCAAGCAAAACTTAATTTTTGCAGCTAACATGAGGCACTGTCTCAGGAGCAAAAATGGCCACCTGCCAGCCATGTTTGATGTGATCAAGGTAATAAAATCATATGGCAACTGTATTTTGACCTGTATATTAACCCTGCACCAAATATGAGGCTGAATTGATAAAAATTGTAGCTGTCATTGGTAAGAAAAAGAAAGTGTTACTCACAACAATAACAATAATGCACAGCCTACGACTATAAATATGGCTTTCCAACCAAGAAGGACAATTTGGTGATTTCTATCATATACTATGTAGTTTAATGTTTTAGTTGAAATGAAAATTTGTATTTTAAAATTCCTATAATAATATTCCCGATCACAAATAAAAAGGAGAATGTTTCCATATCATTATTTTAGTGAAATGTTTATTTCACCCTAATTTCGATGATCTTTATAAAATAAACTTTGTCATAACAGCAGCTCAAATCATAAGAATGTTTCTGAATTCTCTCAGTTGTGAGAATTCCATAGTGGTAGCTCGTGGAATACGGTAGACAGATATATGCCTACATGTGTATGTGACAGAGTTAAAAAAATAGTCGTTTCACAAGAGGGTAATCCAATCAAATCCGAGGGCAATACACAGCAAATTTTGTTAGCAGGTTGATGGAATATGTTCCGGGTAATATTATCTTTCCATTGACAACTGAAAACAACAATTTCATCTTTTAAGATTTTATAATAGAAGTATAGAACCAGTGTCTTTAACTTAATCAGGGCATTGGAAAGTATTTTTTTAAATTTCTGTCTTTATATAATACCTTTTTTCTTGGTTTTGATGTCTTACCTCCTTCTGCTGACTGTCCTTGTCCAGGAGGGCACACTTCATTTTCTAAGCAGACCTCCGGCACAAGTTTTGGGAAATGATAGCCTGGATGGCATTTACACTGAGCATTCTCTATATTGCTGCCTGGCTGATCTTCGTACATTAGAGAACCATTACAAGTGGCCCTGAAAAATATGTAGAGTATGTGTTCATGTGTGTGGACACATGCAAGGTGAGTATGTGTATAAATGTATGTTACAGCAAATGGTGGAACATGCAGTTATATGTCCGTTGTTACAGACATGTGGAACACTGATGTTTAATTATATGCAAAACTAAGATGTTGTGATTGAGGGAAAAAAATTTGTGTGATCGAATCCTTATTAATAGCTGAAGAGAATTTACTAGGGTAACTATATAGTTTGTTGTTCATTGTACATCCCAATTTCAATAAAAAAAAAACATCAAATAATACATCTTTCTTCAGATATAGCCAAATCAATAGGAGATAGAATTGTTCAAGGGTAACAATAGATGTCAGGGGGCATACAATAAACGCACGATGGGTAATCAAGAGTTCACTGTTTAAGTTACTGATAATTAGCAGCTATGTAAAAGACAGTTTAAACCAATTCAGGCTGCGACTGTAGAACTTAAAGTGGCAGTGCTAATAAAGCACTAACTTTTTAGCACATAGTTTGTTGCCATAGTTCCAGCCCGGTTGATAGAATCCTTTTGGACATATCTGGCAGACATCATCACCTTTATCTGATTGGCACACTTCATATCCTGTTAATAGAAAGCCAAAAAGTTAAACTTAAAGGTACCTGAACTGGTAATTAAAATATTGTACGATGCAGTATATAGTGAGACTCAGAGACCAAATTAATTATTCTTTCGAAATGTACTAGCTGTTACAGGTCCTGTTGCACAAATGAGCAATTCATCTAGACGATAAAGAACTTTTATTACAAAAAATTATAACATTTTCAAGAATCAAGAATCAACCAAAACACAATCATCTGTTTCTAGCAAGTACTTAGCTAGTACTGCAAACAAAAATATTTTTATAACTAGATAGACTTTCAGAAAAGGCAGGGTTGCTAGTATCAGAAGCACCCAATGAGGATATTTTTTTATGGCTTTATGTAGCACACCAACATATTTTTTCACATGTTTCATGCTTA
>JAOXYB010021648.1:0-17140 GCA_028565635.1 Phoronis ovalis | reverse complement strand
AAAGAAGAAAAAGAAAAAGAAGAAAGAAATCGTACAAAACCAATAGGCTTGCTCCCTTATAGGAGCAACCCTAATAATAAAAAGTAAAATACTGCCTGATGATGAGACTTTAATTTTAGTATCCTAGCCAAGCGTTAAGAAGTTTATTTTATTCTGAATAATAATATCGTTTATCGTATCATCTAGACGTCTGTAACTGAACAGTGCAAAATCATGTCGAATGAATATTCAATATAGATGTCAGGTGTAGTCAGGTGCACTGTGTTTATATATTTTAGCAGTCATACATAGCGTTTAGGTTTGTTATGTTTATTTCGGGTTAATGTACAGTTATGCGTCCAGGATATATCTTTTTTTAGACAAATGAGTCTACACAGAGAGCACAAGGCACTGGATTCAAAGAGTATAGTTCTATTAAGACATTCCTTGGAAAAGAAAATAGTGTGATTTTCTCCATCTTTTCTACTTAACCTTTTGGTTTTAAAATAATAGACTCCTCTAAATGATTTAACCGGGCGAATTTGATCCGTTTGTTTTGTCTGAACAATATTCACATAAGGTCACATAAAAAGGCTTTAGAAACTAAAATACACAACTCCAAAAGCGTCAGTTTTCGTTGTGTTTGTGAAGAAAACAAATCTAAATACGTACAGACTGGTTGCAATTGATGACTAATATTTGCTCGCATTCCAGATTTAAATACATGCTTTCAAAATAAGCTACATATGTTTTCCTGTGATAATTGCCAGCATTATTTTATATTACTTAGTTTTTTCGAAGGAATACAGTTTCTAGTTACTGAAACATTGCGAAAAAAATCGATACTTTGATCCCATTAGCTCAGCTGGCTATGTGTCTATGTAGTATGCAGACATTTTTAAGAATTCATTTTATGAAGTTAGTATACAGTTTATGCCTACTCACATGCATCCTGCTGTGTTATGCTTATCATTCACTGAAACGTGTCACGCTTATACCTGAAATTGCCAGCCTCTAAGGACCTTAAGAATCTGTATATCTAGATAGTATTTATTGTAAGGTACAGAAATGCTACAAAAAATACTTAAACGATACCTTTGATGAAGATGCTTATTTATTCATCGCCTTTGCTGTACGATGGCTTCCCCTGTCATAAACACAACTTCTTACCACAAAAGAAATGAAACAGTACCCCGAAATAATTCTTGCAGCTACCAATCAGATGGTACATGCGGTTAATGATTTTTTTTAATTTTAGGGAGAGCAGAAGGCAGTGAATAAAATGAATAATTCAATAAGATTCAATGACGTGTTGGCGTGTCATTATTAGAAGAAAACACATATGAACGTGGCAATAAATTATTAATAGTCGACATATGTGGAATAACACGATATGAAGAGTATATATCTCGGTATATACCGACTTTGTTCCCCTGGGTTTGCTTCGCATTGGAGTACATTGACCTTAAATGTCATCAGTGGCCATTGTAGAATTCAAAGCGACATCTGGGAGTAGTCATTATTGTTTCATGTGCGATCTATGTCAGGATGATTTAAAGGAATAAACCCGGGAACAAACTCTGGGGAAACAAGCAAATTTCTTTTCTGAAACTATGTCTGGTTGGAACTAACTGAGGAAACAGAATCTTCGCTAATTGCTTCACTTTCACTAAATCGTTTAACCGAGTCATATTCCCGTATAGCCATCATGATTCCTAATTGTCTCTTTGTGTCTCTCATTGTGGGTGCTTGGTACGGATTCGGCAGTATTTGAGTGCTAGCTGGTCTTGAAACTTTTCTTGTTAGTGGATTATACCCATCAAGTAAATTATCTGTAAAAACATACTTGCAGCTTTTTCTGTCATAATAAATTCTTTATTGTAATAATTATAAATAAGCGTCTATCATGCGTCTAACAACTCCACCTTCTGATACGGAATAACAAAACTATATGGAGTTGCTAGAGAGAAGGAAAGGTTTGGCAAAATCCGCCTGAAAAAAATGTTATAAACAAAATGTTTCCGTCAAGCAAAATGAGTTTTTAATAGCAGATTTTTGTAATAAAGATCTGTGTCGTGACGTCTTACAAGTCAAGTACAGTTTTATTATAATAGCCCACCTGCTGATTTTGATTTACCATACGCTGCTAGAGTATCACGTGTACCGATGCTTGATGGGTAAGCAGGTTCACTGGCCCCCAAATAAAGTCCTCCATGACCTAGCAACGGATTGATTACCTTGGCAGCCATTTTTTCCAAACGTATGCAATTTTCAGTTGGAGATACAGCATCACGCAGGCTCTTGAAAGGAAATAAGTTTTTTAAAAATATTGTCTCGGCTTCGGCTGGACTTAAACTAAAGCATAACATTACGTAACATAATATATTATGATAGAAGATTAGTTAGCCGGAGTACTACTAGTCGGGCTGTTACCGCCTAGCTGTTATACCAGCGCAGGAACAACATTACTGCTCTGTTCAGTGACTATAGTGAGACCTCGGGGAGTGAGACACTGCCTAATCACGATTAGATATTAGTTAATTTTCAGAATTTTAAATTAATTATATATTCCTAACATCTCGTCGTTCCTTCCCTACTTGACAATAAGCCGTATTATATGTTACTAAACTCGACTCGTTGCTAAACAGGTACATCAGAATGGTAATATTTTAATGTAGTGTTTCGTTATTTTGCCTGTGCAGACAATAACGTACCAATAATACTAGCAACATTTGCGTTGTAGCCGCGTGCATTTTAGCTTCTGGGCAAGCCAAGGTCTCTGAAAAATAAATCGGAACCCGATTTAGAATCATATAATGCTTAAAAATCGATGTTCGAATACAGACCAGATTTTATTCAAATTACATTATTCCTGGGTTACAGGATATACGTATTTATGAACAAACACAAGAAACATGCTTCACGGTAATTTTTTTCGAAAAGGTATAAAATATGTACTGTGGGTGAGGGGGGGGGTTAGTTGTTGCATACATTTCGTCTTAAGCTAGAAAAGGATTACTGAAATGAGTAGGGACCACGACTTCTTAAATATACGCGTGTTTCAATTGTAGCCAGGTAATAAAAATTTTCTTTTCGGATAAAGAACATATGGTGCCAAGATAATCAAAGCACATCAGACATGTTCAGTGTACTTTTTATATGAAAACAAGCGTGAATAGAAATACCTCTTAGCTTAGTCTTTAGAACAACAACATCACGGAAACTTTTCAAAGTGGCATGCCGAAGACTTACTTCAGTAGTCTGGAAAACACAAACAGATATATGCATACACATTTCTGAAAAGCAATATTAGTTCTAAATAATTACTAGAAATCTAAACCAACAAACATGGAAACGGAGACTTAAGGCCAAGCTAAAATCCGCATTACATATTTTTCACCCAAATAGATGTTTTCTAAAACTTTAAAATTCAAGTCATTTTGTTTTTTCAAACAATTGTGTGCAATGCATCAAATGTAATTAGCGTTTAATGACACCCTATAAAAATCATTAGATACATCCTACGGAAAAGCCTACTAGATCAAAATTCGTGCTAACTATATTTTTATGGACAATTCATTTTTAAATTGCAAATTTGGTTATATAATCAATTTACTATTTTTAGCAAATAAAAAGATTAGCTTTTTAAACATTAATTAATAATTCAAAGAGTATTCATGGTATTTACAATTTGTTCATAACAAATAATGGGAGAATTTAGATCCTCTGGATTTTCGGGTGAAATACCTTATGATTTTTATGAGGTGTCATAAAACGGTAATTAAATTCAATGCGGTACACACACAAGCCTAGCAATAAAAGTTTCAGAAAACATTTATTTTTCGTGAAAAAAATATAACGCGGATTTTTTACGATTTTGTATTTAAACTGTGACGAGGGTATAGCTTAGGTTTAAAAGCACTGATAAATCTTACTGGTAACTGCTGGAAAATGGCTTGTAATGTTGGCAATATTTCTGTGAAGAGAAAATCCCACAGCTCACCCAGATCTAACAGTAACTCTTTCCCTACCAAGGAGAATAAACAATGTAGTTTAAAATATACTTTATACGATTATGATGAAATTTACATAACAACAGTTTCCATGTTGAGCATGTTATTTCCACTCCAGAACGTTGATTCAGCAACGGTACTACATGTACAGTGACTAACTGTCAAACTGGAGTCTAATCAAAGCTCAACACTATTTTAACACCAGGTGATCTTACTTTCGTTCTGGTAAGTCTAATGTCACTCAGGTAGGAGGGCGAGGGATTTTTTACTCACTCATACAATAATAAAATAAAATAAAGTCTAATACACTGTGCTATGTCGCAGTGGTAGATCACATATAACCGAGATGGAAAAACATCCCTAGTTTATTTTTATAATACTAAAGTGAAAACGACAGATTAACCATTTGAATTTTCTAGTGAAAGAATTTTGTTGCAAAATGTTTAATATCAATAGATCATGTTGAACTTACTACCGAAATCAAGGCGACAGTGAGCCACCTGGTGTACGGTTGTTTGTACGTGGATCAAGAAGTTAACTGGATTTTGGTTAATGTTTAGGTGTTTATTGAAAAACATATGACCTCGTGTTAATCTACTGTTATTCTGCATACACCCAGCTGTTTATGATGGTAAAACGATCTCAGAAAAATTTGATTTCGCTCCGATTACAACCACACAATTCACGTTTGTTCGGATCCATTTTTTCCCAACCATAAACAAACTCGCTCGCCAGTTTTACGATTTCACTCAAAATATGAATCATGATCCGGAAGTGATGCCGAGTACATCAACTGCCCAGCTCTATGTTTCCTGATTTGTACGAATGGTTTGGATTAATTTTTGAGTTCGCTAATGCTATATGGTGGATTGTTGATGTTTATTAAGATTTGAGGCTATGCTACCTGATCTTTTAGCGAACAATTTTTAAACTTAAAAAATATTTTAAAATGACGTACCTGTTTGGTGTTTCACATGTTCTCTTAATATCACCATTCCTTTTTTGAGCAACTGATTCTGAATTAAGAAATAAAATACTCAATAGTAAAACTAAATAAAAAAATATACATATTTACTATTCTTACTTTAACTTTTAAATTTATTTGGCAACCCATAATATTAAAAACAGCAAATTGCACTTACCTGATAGAATTCAAAGAGAAATGGCCCGACTTCAGATTTCAAAAGGTGTTTGACATCTTCCTGTAAATTGTAGAGTTCCATATCGGGTATTTTCTTCTTTTGAAACAGAGAGATCACCGCCGTCTGTAAACTGCAACACAATATGTATTCACCGCCATCTTGTGGCATAAAAAGTATCGAAACTGTAGGGCTATACTAGTATTTAGGTATTTGTGATTTCTTATCAAACTAGGTCAAATGATATCACAAAACATTAAAGATAGTACATAAACCATATTGGGATAAAGGCAAATTTTTTAAATACATATATTGATCATAATTAATAAGGGTAAATGTCAAAACATGGAGCGTGGTTGTAACACCATTGGACCACCACATGCATGTCTCCTTAATTATCACATGCATATATTTTACCGATTATATTTCCAAGGCATCATACTAAGAAATACCTGCTGATTTAAATCAAAAAGTACTGAAAAGAAGTAATAAAAAAACACTGTCATACTTATGCCAGTGCTCGTCCCTGTTGGAAAAACCATCATGTGTCGGTGCCGCCGGATGTAGATGTCTCGGCAAGGAATGATAACCTGAAGTCAAATTAGGGTATTTGGTGATAAAATCACTGACGCTGCCAGACAAAAACCTGTCCATAGACATTTTGTAATGATCTTCTGTCCTTGACTTATAGAAACCGTTTTGAAGAATGTTGACGTTGCTTCGAATTCTCCTATGCTTTAATAATTAACAATGCGATAGCAGTAATTGTCCTACAGTACACAATGCACAGTACTTCTGATCATAATGTCAGTCAGTTTCCTTTGGGAATTGATAGTGATCTTTGCATTCCTGAGTATTAATTTCACTGACATATTCAAATGCATGCTAACATCTTGCATGACACGTATGTGACACTTATAACAGTTCCCCTGTTAACTTAACTGTAACTGCTTGTGACAAACAAGTTCGATATCGAATAAAATGGAGATAAGAATTCCTGTTAGCTCTAGGACTGAAACAATGTTAACGACCTTTATCAATGTAGAGATTATATATGTAACTAGTATTAATTAGTGCTGGTCAAGCATAGACTGAATACAGTAATTTCAGGTGCTGATGCAGATCAGTGATGCCTTCGAAAGAAGTACATAGGTACATAAACTGGACAGACATACAGGTTTTACTGTTTTACAAGATAATGGGTAGGTCCAATATAATATAGATTAACATAATTTAGGGGTTAAAAGCTAAGAGGGCTACGTTATTCTATAATGCCTTAAAAAATAAAATTGACTCCAAATCTTGTGGAAAAACATGTTCCCCAAATTTAGAAAAGAAGTTTGATTTTGAAATTCTGTAATCCTTAAAATATTTTGTCAAGTTTAAACAATACGATATTACATGCGATTAATTCCTAAGTGATAACAAAAAAAAGCAAAAATGTAATACTCAACTGCAAATATAGTGTCATGTATAATTATTTCTTTAAAAAACGAGAAAGACAAGAAAAGGAAAAAAAAATGTATATATTCATGTAATATTTGAATATAGACATTACTATATGTAATACACATCATATTCTGGGATTGTACTGTTCTGATACACTACTAGTACATACCGAGTGACACGAAATAAACAGAACAAATCTGATTACAAGGATATTGAAAAAATATTCACATCAAAAATATTTTTTTCCAAAACACTTATCGATCAACATATTTTACAATTACACCAATTTTAAAACTATGGTACAGCACATGAAGTTTATAAATTTGTTAGCAAAATTTGAGTTGGTATGGAAGGTATTAGATAAGAAAAAATGAGTACTTACTGTAAATTAACCCTAAATACCTGAAAAATATAAGCTACTTAATAATATCTTATTAAATGATAAAGGCAAAAAAGAAGTAAATTAAAATAATTGCATTTTTTATGGTCATGGGTCAATTAAGAAAGACATCAGAACGTTTTCACGGATTTCAACAAACAAAAAATTAAGGGATTCTTATTTAAATGGACAACATATAAGCCCTATTAGAACTATTTCTGAAGAAAACTAACAGTACTTATTACATAATTTGTCATGTAAATCTATTTTATGCAGTTCTAGCAATTTTGATATAAATCACCCTATCAATGTTCCGGTGTGCAATATGGCGGCCATATCAGATTTTTTTAGCGCCAACACCCGTATTTCACCATAAAACTGTGATAATAAATATAGTTTCCTAGTTAAAGTTTGTTGCAATTTATATATCAACATCAAACTATTACATATCTAGTTTTTGCTTGGCAGAAACCATTAACATTGGGACATTTTGCACCAGCGCTATGAAATTTGCAAAATTATTTACTATCTCTACTGATTATTTTAGTGTTCATAACTTTCTGTAGATAAAATTATAACGGCCAGAAATGCTTCCTATTAATCTTATGCGACTTTAAATTTGTATTTCGTGTCAACCAATGAATGCAAATGCAATGAATAGATGTAGAGAAAATTCGGCTGTAGAAGAGAAAATATTTAAGTACGCTACAGAGAGTAAAAAATATTCACTCCATTGTAAAAGTTTTTTCATTGTCTACAGATTAATTTTACATTATTTTTATAATTTCGAATATTTTGCAAAAAAATGGTTCTAACTGTTTATGCAAATGTTACAATCAGCACTTAAAATGTGTATAGTATACATTTTGTACATATTTTAATTATCGGAAATAAAATTTAAAACCTTAATTGGCTCTCGCACTGATTAATCTAAGACTTGGGCTAAGTCTCCAGTTTTGTCATGGTACAGCAGAACTGCATGCTCTTTAAATTCATGAAACATTTATCTGTGGAGTTGCAATGTCATCAGTGACAGTGTTGTTGCATATTTGTCTTGAGTCCCAGAGCTTGAGTTGAATAATGCAATATACTCTGCACACATTTTCCTTCGGTCACGAATATAAGCTTTCCCACTATGTCACGTTTTATACATGAACAATCACGCAACTTTACACGCGCTTGTGTGATTCATTCACAAACATTTATTGTTATTGGATCGGCGGCGCCATCAAGTACATGCATACACAAACAATCCATTGAAGCTATGTTTCTCTGATTGCTTGAAAGTAGAATGTTGTGTATGCTTGTTTGTTATTGATTCACTGTATGCAAAACATTTTTTGAATTTGCAATGTCTTTATTATCTATATTTCTTTAATTTCTTAATTAATACAAACATAATTCTGAACTGAAAGCAATTATATGTATCTAAAAAAATTTAGAAAACAAAATTTACAGTCACTTAATATCACAATAAAGGAATACTTTATAATTCTCAACTTGTAGCTATCTATAGCTTCACATGTTCAACAATGTTCGTTGATCAATAGGGCCAGATCCCGGGCCAGATGTAACTCAGAAGACATAGGAATCTAAAAGAGCTTGACGAACAATTCTTGGGCTTGAAAGTAGACATCGTCTCCGCGTTATTATAGCTAATCTTGTGCAATGGAAATTATAATTTGATTATTTTGAACACACTAATAGCGCTGAGGCAATACTCAAAAATTAAGGAATTGGATAATGCGTAATGAAACTATCGTCTTTATTAACAGTGAGCCATCAGCGCCCAGTCTCGCGTTCTGGCCGAATCTCGAATATTTGCTGTGTTAATAAACTTAGTTCTGAGTGCACCTAAAACAGAAAAAATGTCTAGTTATTAGCAGTAACGGACCAGTGTCGTGTCAAATAGCAGAGAGAAAAATGTATGTCAATTTACGTATACTTAGAATTAAAATTACTATCATTTCATTAATCAGAAAATATACTGCTTTACTTTCGATCTGACCCCATATGCACCAAGTGTTTACTTTCGGACGACAATGAGATAACCTGGTCTTATTGCCCAGAGACGACTATTTTTATCCTACATGTTGTTTAAACAATGCAAATTACTATTTTTATGAACACAATTGTATTTTAGCCACCGTAAATAAATATTTATGACTTAATATGAATTTGGAAAATATACTAATATTTAATCGGTGAATAAATATAATCGGTATGAAGAAAAGGCGACATTTTCAATGTTAGAATTGAATGCTAGACTACACTACCCCTAAAATTTCATATTTCCTGGCAATATCCCTTGGCGGGTGAGATTTAAAACTTTTAGGAAGAATCCTACGTAGCCAGTACGATGAAGCAGCTGGGGGATATTCATATGATACCATCCATACAGCAGGACATTGTCAACCAAGTCACTACATGTATTTACCACAGATTCAGAAATTTTTAGACAGAATGCAGCTCTACCAATGTAAAAACGACGTGTCCTCGGAGGTATTCAAGTGTGAGGCCCGGTTGAAAATTGATTTGGGTTGTATTCCTTTTACATTTTTTTATCACTACTGTTCAGAAATTCAAAAATGTGGTTTGCTGCCTCCTGCAACAATAAAAATTTAACTACTTCCACGTTACTTCTCAAAATTTTGAACTGTTTCCTTGTTATTTAGTAACTAACCGAATTTAAATACTGTTTCCTGGTGATTGTGTGATGAAAAAAATATAAAGGAAGTACAATATATTTCTTACATTGTTTATATAAAATATTATACCCTATGGTAAATGAAAAATAAATAGCTCCTCAAAAATATAATTACCTATGGTAAATAACTGCAAAATGCATCCTGTAACTATTTGTAAAAAAGTTGTACATAACACTATATAGTCTAAGTTTAGACCCTTGTAGTATTTTTAAATTCATTTTTGTTAAAATTATTGACTTTTTCTAGTTTATAGTTTATTTAGTACATTTATACAGTATATAGTCTGTGTTAGAGACTAAACACTATACTGAAATACATTTTATTAAATGCACACTTTTAAAAATTGCTATATTCCCTTGGATAATGCCTCAGTATCAGTGCATCTTACGAGAAAATCTGGAATAGTTTACTGCTCATTAAAACCTTGCACTTCATCACTAATATTGGGTAATAATTCTTGGATAGAGATCATTGTTAAAATTAAATCCATTTCACTGGCATTACCAGTGAGCGTATTATCATTGGGCATGGATATTCTATCGTGCATCTTACCCTAAACTTAGCATCTATTAAAAATATGCCTGTCGTAAATAGTACATGTTTTTTGTTGGTTTATATGCATAAATAAATTTTGAAATTTGATTTATATTAATCAGTTGGTGTAAAAAGGGATTCCTAACTCAAATATTTTCAATTTTGGATTGGGTTCGGTGGTATATCTCTATATTCAAAAAACCATAAGCCCCCGGGGAAGTGTCTCGCAAATGAAAACGTAAGTATAGCAATTATATTCTCAGGTGTTAAGAGCTGTTACCGTTAATACGCCGACTATACAAAAGCAGTAGCAGGTGTTTTAACGCCCTCATACAACCATCATTCATTAAAGAAATTCTAAAAGCCTGAAACCCAATGCACTAGTTAAGTAGAAATATGTTTCTGAGCGTTTTACTTTAATTATTTCTTCACAAACTTTACTTGTTTCACCAGAATAAAGTATGAACACTTTATTTTTGTCTCATTTGTAACATCGTCAGTAAAATCATGTTTTTATTACGTAAACTCCTAATGAACATTTTATTTAAGAAGTTATCACTGACATGTCATATATGCTCTCGCGGCCGAGATAGAACTACATGCGTAATTATTGCTGGCCAGACTCCTGGTAGACTGCTTGTATATTCAGAAATACTGAAAGCTGATTTGGTCAATACCACAACAAAAGTACTGCCAATGAAAGTATGAATTAAAACCCTAAACCTGTTATCACTATTAATTTCTGGTTAACCAGCACGGTTAGCTTAAAGTTGATTTGTAAAAAAAGAGTATAGCTTGTATAATCTGAACATCCAGGGATCGATTCCTACCGCCTCACTATTGTGAGCATTTACTCATAACTATCGTAAAAATACGTACAGGTCTGCAAACATTAATATACAGTTGTTGTTTGCAAACTACAGTCAATAATTATTTAAAGAGCTGTTACTACTGAAGTAAGAAGTATATGCATTAATAAATTGTTACATTAAAAGTAATCTATACAGATAATCCTCATTAGATGCAGCAAATATATATAATCAAAAACCTACTAAACTTTCAAACTAACACCAAAAACTCCAGTAGTGCATTTCAACAACAATCGCTTAAAGGTATTCCACAGTTCGTCCCACGATTGTCTAATAAAGAAAATTCCACTGTAATTTTGGGGAAATAAAGCATGACAGAATACAAAACACTACACTAGAGTAAAAACGGTATAACTAGTTAATGGGAATTGATTATAACAATATTTGTAATAACACAATGAATGTTTGCGTTCTACTTGCGAATCCACCTAGCGAGCATGATTTTTTTTATTTACTAATTATGGGACAACAAATTTAAATGACACTGTAACAGTAGTTTTTATGTTGAGTGGATTACATACTAGAAGGCATTCTAATTCTATAAAGTTTAGTACAATTGCTGGTTTTTATGTTAGACTGAACTCATTCATTCCCCATATTTTTTTAATATTTCTTATCCGCCTAATTCTGTCCTCATCGCATAAATAAAATGGACAAAAACATACAACTGGAATATATTTACTCCTAGTGAATAGGTCGTTTATTGTAGCGGCCAACTTACTAGCACCACCCTTATTAACCTGTTGTTATGTTAATACTCCTTGGTTATGGACACTTTCTAGAAACTATAAAATATGTTTACATAGGTTCAAGTGGAGAAAACAAAGTTTAATTATAATTAAACAGATAATGCTCATCAACTCTAATGCATTCAGGAAACATTTACAACCAAACATTTTTACAATAATCATCTCATAATTTTATTGTGCACAAATTTGTATAATAAGCAGGATGTTAGGACAAAAGTAACATATTTATGTTTCAGCTCCTGCAATAAGCAAAACTTAAAAATATTGTGAACATTTCCAGTGGGACCGCGGCCTAAGATCACTGTATTGCTATATGAAATTTGTTATCGTACAGGTGAGTACACGTAATGTATTTTCAAATTTATCTACATGCATTTTTTCAGTTTCCTTAGAAACTATTTTCAAGTAAAATATTAGTATTGATTTAAATATCGTTTATATCTATTTTAAATGATCCATAGTAAATATATTTTGCGCCCAAAATTAGCCACGTCATCTGCGACACAAAAAATCTAAGTATATATTATTGGGTAACTTGTGTCATACAGCTGGTCAACCTGTGGTGCTGGACTTATAATGTTACCCCCGTATCATTCAATGGAGCTACTTACAACACTGTAAAATAAACACATTTCAGGATTTTCATCTTCTCTGTTTGGACAGTCATAAGCTCCATTGCATAACTCGTTATCATCAATGCACCTTGTTTCACCTGTCGCAGAAGGTGATGGACATAGAAATTCACGACGCCCGTCTTCCGCAGCAGGACAAACTAGAAAAAACCCGTTAAAATGAGAAAATATCGACATCTACTAGTATATATAGCTGCGCTATAAGCACCCGGTATAAGCAGTTGTTAAGCTTAGGTGTAGGACCTGACGTTGAAGTCAAACTAAATCTGCATTTGAGGAGTTGGCATATATTTCTGACTTGCACTAAAGAAAACCGTTGCTAAAGAATTTTTTGTTTGATATGAACGTAAGAATATGAGATGACACCATGCAACTACAGATATACATGTACATAATTCGTAATACAGATAAAGTTATGTACTAAGCAGTTATTGTCCAAAAATCGTTAAACACTAGGAATGTTTGGGACTAGGACCTACCAAAGTCTAGCTAGGAGCTACACATCCCTTCCTAGGATCATATAATTCCTACCAGTATTCATATAATTTATAACACATACATTGTAGGCAACTACGTAAGATTGTAAACAACTGCAAATCTGTGAGACCCGGATTTCGATCCAACTAATAAACGGGCATTCTTTGGGCTCTGTCACTCTTTTATTGTCGCAATACTAGGTCAGTTAGTGTCTATAAGTTCTCGGTCCTACACGTTTTAGCTTCTAACAATTTGTAGACTTACGTGCGTATGTTTCTAGCACCTAATACGATTATGCAGTGTCTAACTTTCTTATATTCTAGCGTCTAACGATTGCTGGCCAATAACTGGTTTGTACTACAAGTTATGGCATTAGAAAGCAATAGTATTTGATTTTCCCCAAATTCAACATTTTACGTGCCTTCCAGAACATTCTTGGTAAAGCTTTACCATAGCATTTGCATCAATCTGTGAACATTTAACAGACACGTTGCATTGGATAAACATAATTGTTGATACAGATTGTTTGACATCGGTCGCCAGGTTGGCATCGTGTGATTCTACGGGATGATTTTAATCATTCCAGTGAAACACGAAAATGTCAATTCAGAAAATTCTAGGTAGATTGTGCCATATACTACGTACCAACCAATAGACTATTACCATCACAAAAATGTCATTTTAATTAACTTAAGGCAAAACGAATCATGGAAAATAAGAAATCATTCAAAATAAACACTTTCATAGATTGCTTTGTATATCAAGTGGAACATGTATACCTATTACAAGTATATATCGTGTATGATCAAACTGAACTGTACAACAATAATAGAACCTTTAGCCATACTGCGATGGGATTGTTCCAGCCGTAAAAGTGAAGCTCGTAGTAAATCTTCCAGGTTTCCAACACCAAGCTGATGGTACATGCACAAAATTACAATAAACAAATAATACTTTGCCATATCGTCACCGTTATTATACTTGTATTTGTATACGCTTACATGTATTGGAACTACCAGGCCTGTTCTTTTATAAAAAATGACAAGCTTTTAAATTAATCCATTTGTAATAGATATATAGCTTTCCAACAAATTAAACAGATGTGACACAAACATTTATTTACCCCCATACCTGGACAACGCTTAAAAGTGCATACCTCAAACCTTAAAAACACAGCTGATGTGCATTTAAAATTTTACATAACCGATTCAGATCCATTAAAGTTGTTTTAGTAATCAACAAACACCTGATGACTGCAACATGTAAGGAGGTTTCTTATCTTAAAGGGTGCGTTATTCGGGTGTACTAGTATTGAACGCAGTCTTTTTAGGTCTTTCAAAAGCTATCAAACGGATGAGATGGAATCGATCGAGATAACCACGAGTGTTAAATTAGATATGACATATATATATACCAGCAGGAGTAAACATATTTTAGCCGCGCGCGCGACTAGCAGGAATCAGAGGGAAATGAAAAAGCACATTTGTACATTATTTTGGTAATATCATAACGTCTACGTGTTCCATCATTCATACCCATCCAATATATAAAAAAACCTGATTAAAGTCATATTACAAACAGCACTTGCAAATGTCTCACCCCAAGTCCTCTGTCGCGGAATTCTTTCAAAGATTTTGTTGGGCAAACCATATATAAAATCTGTTAATAAAATGAATATTAGAATCGACATGAGCAGTCTCCACGCCATATCTTTGAAAAAGACTAGAAATTTTTTTCTTTTAAATTCAAATCTCAGGTGAAAATCGCATTCCCCTAAGGATGAAAGCAGCACTTTAAAAAAAAAATAATTGTTTCCTATTGAGGACATCGAAACCACAATATAAGCCATCAAGTAGTTACCAGGTGCGCTTAATAAAGAATTTTTGAATAATAATTATATCTAAAAATTTCTTAAGATAATTTTCGCCACGGGGTTTAATTTTCTTCCCGTTAGACAAACCACAATTCTACAAGCTCCGTGAATCTTACGCCTCTCCATTTCCAGTCTGCTGTATGATATTTAAATTCTCCTTGCATCCCAGTAATTAGCAATGTTTCATTTATTATATACGTCAAATGTACAATTTTTGCATGTTTTTTCTTCAAAGAATGTATTTGAAATCAAGAAACTTCTTGCACGAGCAGAATGTTTAGAAAGTAAAACACAATGGACAAGGTTTGATCAGGATTTGAAGTCCTTAGTATGATTCCTTAAAAGATTGCGATTAGTAGTGGGGATTCATCAAGTCCATGCAGAAATACAACAGTCTCTACCTTTAGTTCTACAACTGTCACAGCAGAAGCAAATATTTCTTGTTTGCGGGCTGTTTAAAAATGTTATGAAGAACAACAGTTTGCATAAGTTCTTTAAGGCGTACATATTTTTCAACTTTCTTTATTATTTAAATACAGCAATATATATTTATATATATATATATATATATATATTAAAAGTTAGTATTATAACCTTTTTAATTTTAATTGATTATATAATTTGAATTTTCTCAATCAAGTTGACGAAAGTCATTTTTGGGAAAATAGCCTAGCTGAGAAAACATCCAAAGCTGTTTTTAAACTAGTGTTATAAATAATGTCCATGACATGCAACCAAGTCTAAAACTTAAACTGTTCGTCACCTTGTCAAACCTGTTTTAGAACATGGCTGCGAAATTTGAGGATTTCACAATGGGCTCGACCAGATATTGAAACAGTTTATCTCAAATTTTGCAATAGCGGGTACTCAAGATCAGAAACTCGGAGGAACTAGGAGGATTCCTTCTTGCAATTAAGTCTTGCAATTAAGCTGGTAGTAATGTTGCATTTTTACGAATTGCGTTATCTACGTTTAGGGGGTGTTTGAAAAATAATCACCGTTGGCTTTAAGTGACTTTAAGTATTTGAAAAACATTTTTTTGTTTAAAGGTCAAGATATTTGGCTAATTCGTGGCGTCAATTTTTTTTCAAGTAACGCCATGACGTATTTTAACGGCGAGTTCAAAATTGTGTTCGTTCCGAGAAAATCACTTTTTTAGCATTTAAAAAAATGTAGAGGTATACATTTTTTTATTCTTTGATATGTTGTTCTCCTTCACTTGAGCCTAATTTAGATATCATTTTTTACTCTCAACTCCATACCAAACGTAATCAGTAGTAGAATTTATACCTCGGCCAAACACAAAATCGCAAAATTTCTGTACGATTAGCCGTTATTCTAAAATTAAATGTCTACACGGTAATATACGGATACATGCCATGCCTTTCAAATGCTATAAAAATATCTCCAATTAATGTATTTTGTTTTCCGCTAATTTTTTACAGTCTATACACCCTGCTATTTATATTACGAAAAACGAACATTTTGTGCTTTAAAAGAAAAAGTGGAAATATATAGATACGCATTTGTTTATTTGCAATATTTAGACGTTTTGTACCAGCTTCTCTTGTGGAAACTGACAATCGCCAATGAGTATAAAATCTTGAAATTTATGGTAAGAATTCTACAAGCTCCTGAGCATAGGTCTTAAATTAGCTTATAATTATATGCTTTTGATCATTTGATGAAATTGCACCTTGAAAAAACAATTAAACTGGACAAAAATCAGTCCATAATTTGTTGAATAGCTTGGGGTTTAGACAATATTTATAATGCAGAATGCCTGTGCGTATTACTAAAAAAATCTTATCTTTAGCATGCCAGAGATTCACTGATGCTTATAAACAAAACTGGCGCAGACAGCATTGAACAGCTCTAGCCAAAACTTCTATCCTACGTCATGGATATTCTTTGTTACGATTCTGGTTGGGTTCGCACTCTTTAGAAATAGAAACAGGACGCTGGGAGAAACAGAGAGCGATTAAAACTAAAAGGATCTGCTCTCTGTGTAAAACGGACATAGGTGACGAAAAACATATGCTATTATACTGCAATTGCCTCAACGATTTGAGACAAAAAATTCATACTTCTGTTTCTGGTGGGCAGCACGAGCCAATGTGGCTGCTTTTGTTTATAACGCTTTGAAATATAGAGATACTGTTAAGTAAATAAACGGTCTATGTTTTTTTGTATTCGTACCTGTAGGATGCTATATATTTGTATTACTTCTTGACATGCTGTATTCTCAATATAACATATTATACAAATATTGCGGCCTCGACCAATAAACGTTTTTTCGAACACTATTTCGCCATATTGTTCAGTTACCCGACCAATAT
>JAOXYB010021637.1:0-17145 GCA_028565635.1 Phoronis ovalis | reverse complement strand
AGTCTCTCCAACTGACAGCATTCTTGGCTGGGGGTACACTCTCGGAGTTGTTTACAACTCACCGAATGTCTAGTTGTTTATTATATTAATTATTTATGTCAGTTGTAAACAGCGTAAATTTTTCCCAATGAAACTACATATTGTGATATCATTTTATATACCAGGGAAACTATACTGATTTTATAAACAATATTATGTTGTCTTTCTTTCACTTAAACATATGATTTATATATTCAAATAGAGGCCTTTCATTTCAGGAAATACAAATTTTTAGAGCCATCATCTTTGGTGAAGAAGAACGAGGTCAGAATCAGTACCAAGTGATGTGTTTCATATCAAGGTTCATCAAGAATGAGTTTATTTCTTCAGATGCCATGTCCAAACTCAGACAGGTTGGTTTCATAAACTCTTGCCTAGTTGCTTACAGTTTGCATCAATAATATCATCAAATGTAATAAAAAAAATAAGGATTAGCTCAGTAACAATCAGTTCATTAGAAATATCGGTTTTTCTTCAAAAAAACTGAGTTCATATTATTATATGTACTGACAAAAGAGCATTTATAATTTTCAAATTTTTAGTATCTAAGGAAGAAATTTGTGTCAAATTTTCAATTTGCAGCAGAATGAACATGATTGTATGAATACAACAAATAACAATAAATCTTGATGTAACTCTCATGTCCCCCTACTGACAAACAAGTGAACATACAGCTAGGAATCCTGCACAACAAATGTACTAATACTTGGTGTATTTCTAATCATGTACCCAAAATAAAAAAAGCTATTTTGGCACTTCACGTTTCATTTTATGTAGTCATTATTTTTCATTTTCAGAAAAATCCCGATGCGAACCGAAATCCCGAGGAAGATAAAGGTCAAGAGGTTTATAACCAAGATTTGCGGGTTGATCTTGAGAAAGCCAGTGTAATCAGTCCTTACATTTATAGTGAATGTAAAGATGCCAAAGATTCAATCTATGCAAGAGACTCTGACCTTAAACTGCTGTCGAAATGTAAGTTAAAGCAGATAAATACTGCATGCTTTTAAAAGAGATTATTATCTTCTGAAAATTACAACTCAATTTTAAGATGAAGAATAGACCGTTCTTAAACTTTTATACCTTAAACACAGCTACTGATTAGCAATTATTTCCTGTTTGATGGAATTACATTTTCTGTAGGACTTATGATAGTATACTGTTCTTAACACAATAAGTCATATATTGTGAAGAAATTGAAGTGTTTCAAACCTGCAAGCTTAGAACTAATGCTGTTTTGTGTACAGGTCAATTCTAATACAAAAACAAACCTAATCCTGATAAAACTGAATGTGCTTGATAGAAATTTATAAATGAAGTAGCTTCCATTCATTTTTACAAGAACAAAAGTAAAGGTGCATTTTCAGGAAGTTTAATTTTATTATTTCATAGCAAAAAACGTTATTCGATCAATAGCTCTCTGTTGCATTTGTGTCATTTTCTTTTTTAGCCAACACCAAAGACTATTACACGCTAGCTTCTGCCACAAAAAAGGCATCAACTAACAAACAACCAAGATGCAATGAAGTACATGATCTCGTGAATTTACCCTGTGTTTGTCATTATGAAATCTGCATAGGATGGTATCCTTGTGGACTTAAATATTGCAAGGGCAAAGACTCGTCAGGGAAAACGGTCAGTTACAGGTGTGGAATAAAAACATGCAGAAAGTGTAGGCTGTTTGAGTATTATGTGAAAGCAAAGCTGAAGTGTTTATGGGATGAAACTCTTTAGTTCACTACAGGGGGTCTACATAAGAGTCCAAGCACTACAACATGTTACAGGCCCACATTCAAGTAACTATCTAGTCATTATGAGTTAGTCAACTAATAAATTATACCATGGTAAACATTGTACTTTGTTTTTTTATAACCAACCTCAAAAGTAATACTGTTTTAAGTTTTCATCTCTGATGATTTAGAAAAAGTTGTAATAGTGCGGTCACAACCAAGTGACAAGTAGCAGAATTTATACTTTTCGTTGTTTGTAATATCCAAGTCTGATGGACTATAAACTATATGTAGGACTAGTCATGTGTAGGTAGTAGATTATGATATCTGAAGAAACAAACTTGTTTCTGATGTACCTTTTAAAAAGTATTGTATTGTGATATATTGTATTTTAGGTAAAATACATTTTGATTTGTATTAAATTTAATGTAACTAATGTATTGTTAATTGATTAGACACAGACATACCCTTTTGCTCCTGAAACAACAACATTGTAGTTATGTTATTTTAATCATCAAATGTGCTTTTGATAAATTTTTATAAGGTCTATTGTTAACTATTGTTGTTAACCATCTCACTATCACAAAATTTAGATTAGCTTCCAATTCTTTAAATTACATTGGGTTAACAACAATAAGAATCAAAATGAATCATAATTATTCAAAACATTGAAATTTCTGATATTTGCATATTCAGTAAAGTTCCATATTTATTGTTCTTCTCCAAGCATCTGAAGATCTGACATAAGCTCTATGGCAACCTGCTGTATGCCTTTGTTGGCATCACCCGCCAACTGTTCCAGGAAGCTCACAGAGACCTGTTTAAAAATAAAATTGAAGTTAAATTATGAATGGAAAATTATGTCATATACTGGCTTATGTGCTAAGAGTCATGAAGTATAGTATAATATAGTAAGTACTGGCCAGGGAGATAATATTTTAAATAGATCTAGTACACATTCACAAAGTTTCTGACATGTATCAAGAACATCAAAAAGTTTGTATAAGACGGAATGAAGAACTTTTAAAATTAGTGCAACAGATGGCAGCAATTGACTCATGGCTGGTGATCATGGTCTGGAATGCATGCCAACTTGCACTTACATCTGAAATTAGATTGTCTTACTATACATGTAGTAAGTGTTTGCTGTTGCTGCATGTACAAAAGGCCTAGTAACATCTGAAATTTAGTGTCTGTAAAGCATCATTTTTTGGTATTTAAAATGCTAGCATTAGATAGTGTTGCAATAATACTAGTTCACTGTAATTGAGCGCCATTACTGCTATAATATATATTTTAAAGAAAAACTTACCACTTCTCTAGCTTCAAACCATACCGTCTGTTTGGGGTTATCACAGATGAGTGACTGAATCAGTTTGAGAGCATGGAGTTTATTTTCAGCATCCTTTTCACCTGTACAAAATTGATTGGAATTAAAACATATGACCTTACTTCACCTCACTACGACAAATTCGTACAAAGTTATACAGTTAAGTATCAAAAAAGTTGGCAGTACCAAAAAAAGTTGACATGCGAAGTTTAAAAAGAATTTAATGCTAATGTTATGGTAAATAAAACACAAGGGAGATAAACTAATTAACGTACAATATTTTGTTAAGCACATGAGTGCCAGTAACCCTTTACAACTCGTTTAAACAAAATGCAGAAGCACAAACTTTTGTAATACCTTGACAATGCCTTTAAAGAATCCTACCAACTCAGACTTTCCCTGATTTAAATTATTCTCGGTCATCGAACAACAACATACAAGCACACAAATTGAAATTATAATTATTCCTAGAGAATTTTTTTATTTCAAAGATAAACTTAAAAATCACAAAAAGTGACAACTTTTTTGATACCTTACTATAAATGTTGATACAGAAAACTTAGTAAAAAGTATTTTGTATGACGTTACTCTCAAATTTCACCTCTCAATCCCTTTAGTGTGTGAGAAACACTGGAAATACTCCAGGCCTGTTCATGTTTTTGTTTAGTATTGAACACATGATTAATATACTTTAAAGTAAGAAATATTTTAAATTACCAAGAGAAAAAATATTTTTAAAAAACTAAGATATAACTGTAAATTACAAAACAAAAGTATTGGTTATTTGCATTGTACATTTACAAAAATAAACTTCTCGTACCTTGAAGTATCCATATGAGAAGGCCGATAATTCCTGGCTTCAAACTGAGGTATTTTAGTCCTTTCTGATTGATGCTTACATTGTACAGCGACATAAGTATCAAACTGAAACAAGACTGAAGATTTTGCAATAAATATTTTTGCTTACCCTTTTCTGCTTGATCAAATTTTTTTTTTAAAGTACATGCTTTGTGCAATCATATGTGATGTCATGAGATGGATATACAGACGAAAGTTAAGCCTTGTCTATTGTGTTGTGTACCACTGTTGGTTAACTGGATGTTTTTTATGTGAATTGTCTGGTAGATTACTTCTAGGCTATTCACTACACATGAAAACACAATGTTTAAATTTTGGCCTTTTGCATGTTTCACTTAGCCTTTGACAGTACAAAAATATGAGACACCAGGCTTATTGCTTTCAATACAACCAGTAATATTAAAGTGGCATTGCATGGAGTTTTATTTAGCAACATGAGCAAAGCAATGTTTCTGGTTAATGGCTATAATAAATGCAAATCATATACCAGGCATCTTAAAACCATTGTTCGTTTATGAATAATTGGCTTTTTGCAAAAAAAGGCACCACAACCAATCTGCAGCACAAATCAACTTACTTCTTAACTCGAGCACTGGAAGAACTTTTTGGAGCTTCTGATAATACATTTATGAAGCAGTCAATCAATTCTTTGCCAGCAGTATGAGATATAAAAAAGTCTCGACCATGGGGGGATGCTGCAATATCTGGAAGAGAAATTAAAACACATTGATTTTGTAATAAATCAAAGCCACTAACTAAACATTTTAAAATAAAAATAGTAAAGATATGAATTAACTATAAAACTTTAGCATAAAAGATTGTAATTTTTTCAAAGAGAATATCCTATACTTAACTGATGAGTGAATTTTCAAAAATCAGACAGAATTTTATCATTGCATGAAACTGAATTAATTGTGTATTGTGCTGTATGCAGCATGCTGCAGGCAATGTTTTTCATGCTGGTTATAATGATTAATCTCATATTCTTACTGGTCGAAAAACTTACTTGTTATAATGCCGCATAAGGCCAGTATGAATTGTGTTTCTTCACTTAATTCACCAGGTAATTCATCTTTAAAAGTATTCATGTAGCTTTCAAGCGTACCATGCACCAATTTAAAAAAATCATCAACCTTTGCCTAAATATACATATTTACTTTACACAACCTCAACCTTTCAAAGATTATTTCATTGGTGTGAAGTATCCTTTGTCACTAGGCTATTTGCATGCACTTCTTGGAATGACTCTGGTCCAGAACACAAATGTTTCCAGCATGCAACATTATGTGATTGTACCACACAAGAGAGAATTGCATCACTGATTTACAAATCACAGCATGCTGGGAATATTTGAGTTTGCTACCAATTTCTCCACTAAATCCATGCATGTTGTCTAGTTGCCATATACTATATCTCTCCCCTAAATTGAAACCAATAAACAAATTTCATGTTCTATCATTAAAAACCACACACATCAAATAATCTTGAAATTTTCAATTTGCTTTAAGATTGACAACACTGTTCACTTAGGGAAATGTGAAATGTTACAATTAATCTGAGTCAATCAAACTATATAATAATGTGTTACCAAGTGTAGTACTTTATGCTGCCTGAATGATTTATTATTTTGCAGATGTCCAATGTTTGCAATAGATGTGTTTCAGGAGAGTACTTATATGATGCATACAAAGAAAATGATGCATTCCAGGTGTCATGAAAAGAAAATGCACGTTTTTTTCTCGCCTACCATCGCGAGATTTTTTCACTAATTAACAACCAAATTAGTTAATGATTGTCTTTATATTGGTATGTACATTAAAAGCACTTGCAAAATGTGTTTTCAAAACTAAAAATAGCAGGTGAATATTGAGGCAAAAATGGTCCAATCCAATCATTTATATCTTGCATGGACTGCGTACAGCACCGGGACTGCCTTGTTAGTATTCCTTGGAGTTGGAAATAATTAAATAAAAAAAAGATGTGCCTAATATAATATTCACATACCCCAACTAGCATAGTAGCAATGCTGTCTTCACATTTAGAAACTCTCCACAATAATGTTCCAATAGTTGAACCCATCTTGGCACAGTATTCTGCCTGGTGATGGACTTGTTCTGAAATTTCTTGTACCTCGTGTTGCAAAAAAAACCTCTCCTGGTATTGAAATGGAAAGTTACTATTAAACTGTTAATAAAAACATTTGAAACAATTAAGGAATCTTTGACACAACCAATCCCCAAATAAAAAGGGAAGAAGACAGAGAAAAACATGCATATTAATATGCTATATAAACCCCCCCCCCCTTGTTAGCTTGTTCACTGCAATAATTCACAAAAAGTCATTAGTTTTTCTGGCAAAAAATATTAATATTTTTGCCTTTTTTTGCATATTTCCATTATTTCCAACCCAACTGCTTATAGAAATGTTACTAAATATAATAATAAAACCATATGGCACTTAAAACAATTAATGCATGCTAAACACAGCCTTAATTACTGTCCAATATGTGGCATCAAACATGCAGTTTTCCACATTATCAATTCTCTTTACTGTCATTTAACTTGAATTTCTAATAAATATTTATAAATTTTTAAAAATGGTCGACCAACGAAAAGCGAAATTTACTTATAACATTGCACAATCACCGGATGTTTGTACATGTATGTCTTTGACTAGAATGTATGCATTTTTAGATTGAAGCATCTGACATAAGTTCCCTGAGACTTATAAAAATATCTCCTACCAGTACACCTGTTCCGAGTTGTTCTCATCAGTGTAATGTAGTTCATCATTAGAGTATATAACCTTGATTAATATTTGCTCTTCAGAGTTAATAAACAAATGAAATATGATTTTACATAATGTATGCAAGTCTTTATCTCATTCATACTTATATTTCAGGCGAGGCTCTTGAAAAATGTTGGATGATGAGGTCTCTCATGAATAGATGCAGACAATTTTGGCGATAATGTATGGCAGTGTGTATTTTTATTGTTAACTAAAGTATGCCATTTGCCATGAATAAAACTGTAAAATGACAATAAATGTGGTTATCAATATTTATGTAACTTTTAAGTGGTATTTTAAATGATTAATTACAATTTTCTCACAATAGCATGTCTCATACCTGTTCATAAACAATAATTGCATCACCAAACATCGGGTGTCAACAAAGGCACAGTTTTGAATAAACAATGAAATGACAAGCAAATAAATAGCAAATACAATAATTATTATTAAAATATTGCTGCATTATATATCTGCATATTAACAACTAAGGATTTAAACTTAATTTTTTTGTTATAGCTGATTGAAGACCACCTGGTGGATAATTGTGGAAATTGCTGTGTTCTTTTGGAAAGGGAATGAACTTTCCAAAATTTACATCAATGGGAGTAGGGTTAGAGCTCCCTGAAAATACAGAATTGTCGGGCAATATAAATTTATTGGAAAAGCCTGCAGTCTCATTACAAGTTTAACTGGTATCGCACACCAATAATTAACCTTAATAAACCCAACAACCCTTTTAAGGACCATAACATTTTCCAAAAATAACTGTGTTCAACTTTAATTGTGTTCTTTCGAAAAGTTTTCCAAAAAGAAGCCTTAGGCAAACTTACAGAAAACACTGGTATTTTAAATTATAAACAAACCTTCTATTATAGTAATAATTATAATATGGTGTGTTTTTGGAGAAATATTGTATGTAAGTTGACTGTACATTGTAACATATACTCTTGTGTGTAAAGCCACAAAAATCTGAAAAAGGATATCCTTAGTGCTAAAAAACTCAAATACTGAAAAGTTAACTTGAAAAACGCTATCCTCTCTTAGATGGACCAAGTACCACTGTCCATTATACCTATGGGTTGACTCAAAATCCATGCCTTTTTGCTTACAATGTAATTATAAAAAACAAGGACTATTTATCTTTATTGTAAAAAAACATAGCAAAACTATGACTTGATAAAGTATTACATTCCAAAACAAACTTTATGTGGTAGATATTTGTTATATAACTAAAAATTAAATGTAGTAACAGTGTTTCATGTAAAATTCACTTGATAACCAAAAAATACAAACCTTTGTGTCCGCCTCATTATCTGAGGTTTGAAAGCACTGACCTTTTTTTCCTGTTCATAATTATCCTGAGCTGTTTCACATCTTGATTTCCAATGCTGCACATCACCTGATAAATTCTGCAACTCATTATGTGTTGTATGAAGTTCTGTACAGTGTAAATGTAAAAAAAGAAATGTTAGATGTTTTTTGAGAAATGGGTTCAATAAAAATGATAAAAAAGTTAACAATTACTTGAAAACACTGCAAATACAAGCCTTTTCCTTGACCTTATGGGCTGGACCATATCACATCATTCTTGTCAACAGGGGAAATCAATAGAGAAGTATTAGTACTAAGAACTACAGAAGTAGTATTCCTTTGATGATATTTCAAAATAACAAATTGCCTTAAATGTTGATTTTTATTTAAAAATCAAACTTACTGTCTTGTAATTTATGGACTTCCACCTGGCAAGATATAAGGTCTGGACGCAATACTTTTGGTAACATTTCTTTCAACAAAGATACCTCCTTACTCAAGGTTTTCAATGCACTTTTTGAAACCAGGACATTCTGAAACCGATATTGAAGTACTTGGCGAATTCATTCTGGGAAGAAATTTATACAGGCTATTAATCTGATCATAGTTTTACAGCACCTATGCAATATTTGCACATATGTACTTTTGGGATGGCAGTGTGTATCTCTCATTTGACACACAACTGGATTGGTACTCAGTTTTTTTTCTGCATTGTTATAGATCTAGTTTTATAATATTTTGGTTTGGATTAAGTTATATCTGCATTTACAAAATTGTTTTGACACCTTCTGCTAAATTTTAAGATTGGGTCCCACTGCACATATACCTATATCCAAAAAGTGAGTGTAATTGCATATATTTACATCCTAGTTTATTTATAATGACTAATAATCATGAGTAGTCAGCAAAATAGGTTAGGCATGCAGTGCAAACCTGAGTAGGTACAAAATTGTCCCATCATACTTTCAGTCAGCATATAAAATACACCCTAATGTTAACAATTACATACCATGGAGGCTGTCTGGTTATACTGATTCTTAATGCCCTGCCAATCTTTCATGACGGATCCAAAACTTACTTTAAGCATTTTTACAAGTTGCAGCTGTAACAAAGAAATATCAAGAATCCAGTAACATTTTGCAGGGTGTTACAAACTGGTAAGCACCAGTGGCAAATATTTTTTGGGCCCAGTAACTCAGATTTATCTCAGGGCCATCCTATGCAAGGGCCACACGTCTCAAGTTAGCAAATATTGTTCAGCACAATTTTCACGCTTTTCACTTTAAGTTATAATAAATTTTAGTTAATTAAAAATGAAAAGTATACGTTTTTTGAAAGTACAGAACTTAAAGTTTCTAAGTCTGTAATTTCAGGAAAAAAAAAGTTACATATTTAGAAAGTTTGAGTGGTATACTTTAAAAAAATTTACATACTTTTTTTCTATCTTTTCATCTAATTAGTTAAAATTTTACTTAAGTATACAGTACATGTGCTGAATACTGTTCATGTCTATCTTAACCAGCTTTATAGGAATCCTAAATGTAAAGACTTTCAAACAATGGCATCAAGAACTTAGTTTAACAAAATAAGATTTTAAACAGATTTAGGGATCATCTCAAAAGTTATCGCGATGACCGCAAACGTATAGTGTTTCGTATAGGAATTACCCCCACTCCCCTTGGTCAAACGTAGGGGGGTTAGTGAGATTTGGACGTCATGCAGGTATAAAAACTGACAACCAATTTCAAGAGCGAAATCAGGGCCATCAGACACTTTTCAAAAGGCGGGTGCGAGAGAAAAATATCAGTTCAGTATTCGAAAAGGTCGCTGAAACGTCTCCGAAAATAGACAAGCAAAAAAAAAACTCCTATTGTAAAAAATACGCCCAGAATAAGTGCCGTAAACAAAAGAAAAATGGTTTCTGTTCCAAAGGCAAAGGGGGGGGGGGGGGCTATCGTATCGTATATATACTACTAGTAATACTAGGCATGATTTTTTCATTTTGCACTAAACCATAAACGTAGGGGGGTTTTAACCCCCCTGCCCCCTATATGAAACACTATACGTTTGCGGTCATTGCGATAACTTTTGAGATGATCCCTTAGAAACATGCGTTTTTCTAAAAATCTGACATTTTTTCTTATTGGGATACTTTTTAAGGTAAAAGAAACGGAAGTGTCAGGGTAAGTGATTTGTTTTCCAACAAAAAAATGTTATATGCACAAATTGATGGCACTTAGGACACAAAAACTATATTATGCTAATAAAAGAAGCCTTTTGCTAATGAGATGAGACTACAGTGAAAATAAATATAATTCTGAAAGTGAAACTGAAAGGTGTTGCTTTATAAAAGTAAAATCATTAAATGATACATGCAAAGGACTGAAACGGCTAAATACATGTTACCTGGTACACTCACCGCTTCAGCTGCAAAATCAACGTCATCTTTATTATGTTCCATTCTAAATTCCTGAGACTGTCATTCTTTGACAATCTGAGATTGAGTTAATAATGGTCCTCGTTAGCAGACGATCCAGATGCGGAAGTTCAACTAGCGACACCTGTTGGTCAAATACGTTGGTCTCCTCGCTCAGAAGACAGTAAAATTACCGACACACCTAATGGTAAAGAACGTTGGACATAAACCCCCGAACACTTCGCAACACTGGTGGTAATACATTCTGTGTCAAGCCAAATCGGAAATAATATTATTCTGATTTATTGTTATAACACATTGTCTTGGTGGACAGAAAGCCCCGCCTATAGTTTGAAAGCAGACCAGTCCTGTAATGAAAATATAGAAGCGTATGATATATAAAAAATAGTTGGCAAAAGAAGAGTATGTTACAAGCGTTAGAATAGCACCTTCATATATCGTCAGAAGACGTAAATACTCCTTAGTTCCAGCTATGCATTTCGGTTGCTAAACACTTTCACGTACGTACCCTACTTTTATATCCATTTCAAGTATGTGTTATAATTGAAAGATGAATGATGTATTTTTAAACTTGCGTCATGCAAGTTAAAGAAACACAGTGCATAAAAAATAAAATAATAAAGGTATTTATGAGGAGGGTAGGGGGGTCCCCCCAGGGTGAAATGCTCGCACTTAGAAATTGACAATGCTCGCTGCTCGCACTTAACAAGAAAAAAAACGGTCGCGGCAAGTAAAAAAAAGAAAGCAAAAAAAATTGGTTGCCAAGAAAATGCCTCGCGGTAAGTTATAAAAAAAAAAATATATTTCCGCCAAAAGAAAATGCTTGCTGCTCGGACTTAACAGACCCCAATGCTCGCGAAAACCAACCTATGGCCTTCATTTATTAATTGCCTTGTATTTATGTTCTATATCCTCACAGAAATATGATATAAAGTAGCGGCAACCGCAGCTATAGACTCACCTGCATCACATGAGCACCCGTCGCATACTTCACCCAACTGAGCACGTTTTCCACATTTTCCTGTTTCGGTGGGTCCTAATAAACAAATCATTTAAGGTACTGGAGTAGTATTAGCGTTGTTCTTATTAATCACTGAAGATTCGTTCATTTCCGCTATCCATGTTCCATGTCAGAGTAGCGTTCGGTTGTTTTAAATTTGCAGTGCACGTGTAGTAGGACTTCCCCACCAATGTGGGAACTACACCAGTAAGAGCTATCCTTTAATTATGGCCGGAACTTAATTGCATAAAAGGATACAATTGATTTTCCCATCCACCTCAATAGCAACATACTGTCTTCTAATAAATAGATTAACTCTGTCCGAAAAATTCTGTTCCATCACAAATAACGATTAATCATATCTCATGCCTACTTCCGATTTTTCGTCTTATAGCCAAAATTAACAACTCTAACAACAGACCACTAGATTGAATTAGTGAGAAATGCAAAGAGAATTGGGTGAGGTAGTAGCTTGAATTGGATATAAATCCCTCGATTTTTGATAAAAATGACATTTTCGTTAATACGCTCAACGCACTATATTTGGCCTAAGCAGTAGAGACGATGGTTGCAATTGACTACTTAATGCTATCCGTTAGTATGAAAATGTAATCTTGGAACCATGAAGTTCACAAATACATGACTTCCGTATGGAGTACAGTTGACAGTCTGATGTCTTCTAAAACATGTGATTCCGAACATCGAATATATATTCTGACTTTTACAAAAAAAATCAAAAGATCAGTAGAATGTCAAGTAAAAACAACACAGTCTCAAATACAGCAGATTCACAATCTATAAATGTGTTTGCATAAACTAAGAATGCAATATCAAAATGTACTTGATATAGTGAAATGAAACACATGAGTTTACTTATCTACCTCCAGCGCACCTGAAGCACTTCGAATGTCTATCAGTGATATACTGGCGTTTACACTGTCACTACACGTATAAAATGTTTTGCCTGCTAATATATGTTATATCTGTCAGCTTGATTGACCCGTCGTTTAAACTTGACCCTACGTACGCCCCCCGAGAGGCAAACATAACATCAAAAGCGATATCAAGACTTCCTATGCTATTCAAACCCTCAGCTCCTCAGCTATTCTTTCAAATAATCTATCTGGAATTTGTCGTCTCTATTCTGTTGTTTCACCTGAATCAAAGGTGCAGCTAGAATCAAGTCTCTTTATAGCATATCTTATAGAAGATGGTACAGTTACCTGTACATCAACCAGCAATACAGCTGAAACAGTTGCATGTAAATGTACGTTTTCGATAAAATTGATTAAATACTCAGGAAATCATGAATTGCGTCCAGTACACGAAGAGATAGTCAACTCAAATGGTGTAACATGATATCGTGAATACGAAGTAGTGCAGCTTGCTAGGCATGTACCCACATAGTATATAGTTACAGTAATATGTAGACAAAGTTTAAAAACAAAGTAACTGGTAACAAATAACAGAATCAATTGCGTTTTATACCGTAATTATAATAACAAGAAAGCCGCATATATGGTTTCCAATTCCTCTCATCTTGGCTTTTTTACTTCACTGACTAGCTGCTACATACAGGTAACCAGAAGTAATGGTATCTTTTGAGTCCTTAGTAATTATTATCTCTTTATGTTTTAATATTTTTGTCAGAATGCTTTCGTTTACATATTGATATACTTTTATAATAGGGCACTGTAGTACCCAAGATTGTAAAACAACGCGCGTGCCTGTCACAAAAGGTACAGTTTTATTGCTCTTTTATCATTCAAGCAACAAATTTACAAACGTGTCATCATAACCTCATCTCATAAAAGTTGTCACGCAAATGGGCTTAGAAGTTGTTGAATTATTATTCGAAAGTATTACATGTAAACTGTGAACATTACTTTAGTGTTTTAAGTGTCATGTTCTAAAATACATATTAAAGACAATTTAATAGACTCTTTAATATTACACAATCTCAGAACAGAAACACGGTTTTAATTAAATTAATTATATTACATGCATCATATCAAATGAGAGGGGGTAGGGGGTCCCCGAGGGTGTAATCCTCGAGTTAAAAAATGGCAATGCTCGCTGCTCGAACTTAGCAAGAAAAAAATACAACCAAAAAAAAATTGCGGCAAGGTAAAACAAAAAAAAACGCGAAAATCGCAGAAAGCAAAAAAAAGTCGCTAAGAATACAATGTTCGCTGCTCGCACTTAACAGACCCCAATGCTCGCTGCTCGCACTTAACAGACCCCAATGCTCGCTGCTCGCGAAAACCCCCCTATAGCCCTCTCAAATACCACACATTACATCATATTTTCATCGATCAAGACTGTAGACATCTAGAGGAACAGAAAATTTCCACCATAAGTATAGTATGTTATTGTCATTGTAATAGCAATATTTTCACCTTATAGGTAAAAATGTCATTTTTTAACGGCATATAACTATCCAGGGGTCATGTTACAACCATAAAGTTATTTTTTATAATGAACATTTTTAAAAATGAGATAAGAGTTGTTTTGTTTTGGAAAATTATTTCCTGGTATATTTGTACCGCGTATTGCCAAAGCTGATGCAATCACGTGGTCGTTTGACTAATATATAACCTGGATGTCCAGGGATCTAAAACAAGGAAATATAACAAAAACAACCTTCAAATTACAGTTTACTACATAGTGTACAAGCTCATGCAATGGCTGCTGATCCCACGAAGCTGCAATACTATCCAGCGCCAGAAGACCTGGATCAATCCATACTAACCAAGATTCCGGACGGAGAAGGGAATACAAACTTAGCTTATGTTACTCCAGAAGGACACATTCTACCTCCTTTCCCAGGTGTAGATAAAGTTTATTTATCTCGTCCGAAATTCAGGGAAGATGACATCTGGTTGATCGCTTACCCGAAAGCAGGTACTGGTAGGCTTGAAAAAAGTGCTATTTTTTATATAAACATCTCCATTCATGGCCATGGAATAAAATTATCAGAAACCACAAGTTTTAAACTGTATTAGAAAATCAAGGTGAATCTATGATCTATTGCTGAAGTTTTATAATTACGGTTGCTGCTATAAGGCAGCAAACCTATTTTTGTACGTTTTATTCTTCTTCCATTTTTAGCATTACAGTTAGAGATACATATATGGTACTTGATGTGTGATATCCCTAGGGTAAAGCCATTGTTCACTTTGAGTTTAAGAGATCATTTCGAGGTCAAAGGTCAAATTCTAAAAATGTTTCAAAATAATTTATTGCGTTTTACTTTGTTGACCTTTTGAGAATATTTAGGTATTAAAAATTGGTTTTCGATTATGTTCAATTAATGTATGGATTCTAGATCTCCAATATTCATAATGCCATATTTTGAAGACGGTTATAGATAAGGATATGCTGCTTGAGGTCGAGGGTGGGTTATTGATGATCATTGAGGTCAAACGGTGTAATATGAAGGACAATGGTTAAATTTTAAGTGATGGCATCAGGGTTACAAAGAGGTCATTTTGATGACGTTTGACAATAGTTAGGTATTAAAATGTAATTTGTTTTATTTTTCGCCATTTTTTTATTTAATAAATGAAGAAAACAATCATGAATTTCTAAAATTTGCTGAAAAGTAAAAAAATTATGTTGAAAGGTCATTTAGAGGTCATGCAAATGTCACAGAAGTCAATAGCAGCAACTGTGCTTTTGCTTAGAGGCTTTTTAGTTTTAGATGCAGTTACTACATACGTTTATATAGTTTTTGCCTTTTTTTTTGTTATGATGTCTTGTATTAGGGTTGCTGCTATAACCTGCATTTATAAGGGAGCATGACTATTAGTCTTGTACGTTTTCTGTCTCCTTCTTTTCTTCCAATTTTCAGCCAGCTATGTCGGAGATGGTTACAGCTAGGAACTTGGTACTTGATGCATGACATCCCTGGGGTAGGCCATTGTTCACCTTTAGATCAAAAAGTCATTTGGAGGTAAAAGGTTTTTTGAAAATTGCTCAAAGTGCTCCAAAAGGATTGTTTTGATTTATAACGAAGTATTTTAGCTGACCTTTGAGAATATTTCGGTACTAAAAGGTTTTATTTTTATTTTTTGACAATCTTTTTTCAATAAATTTATTGATCTTCCAATTTTCACTAAGTTATACCTCGAAGACTGTTACACTTCGGGACATAATATTTGAGGTTTGACATCCCCAGGGTAGGCCAATGTTGATCTTGGGGTCAAAAGATCATTTATAGGTCAAAAATCAAAATTCTAAAATTGCTCGTAGTGTTCTAAAAGGATGGTATTAGGTTATAAAAAAGGTCATTTTGATGACATTTGAGAATATTTAGGTATTAAAAGGTGATTTTTTAAGCATCTTTTAAACTAATTTTATGGAAGAAACATAAGTCATAGTCTTTAGTCCAATAGGCTTGTAATTTGATAAATGACAATCTTAGAGTCCGGAGAATTGACCTTGATATCAAAAGGTCATCTAGATGTCAAAAGTTCAAACTGTCAAAATGGCATAATTTTTTTTAATCAAGTCAAGAAGTCTCAAAGCAAATTATTTGCTGGAAAGTTAGAGGTCATGTAACGTTCATAAAGCCAATATGAGCAACTGCGCTTTTGCTAAAAGGCTATCTAGAAATTATTTTTAAATTAATGGCATTATCACTGTCAGATATAGGGATAAAGAAAAACATAAACTCGATTTGGCAGTATTTACCTACTGTTACGTTTTTCTGATAAAATATTTTACTAATTTAATGAAAATTATACGATAGTGATATAGACATTAACTATTCACGTTATGAAGTTGTCAGTATATTCTTAAATAGGTTTTTCCTGTTTATATTAAATTGCTTATTATATATCAGTAGTTTTGCACAAAAAAATGTTCTAATTAGGTTAAATGTGTTTCTTCTCATCAAGGTGAGTTGAAAATAGGCTAGTTTTACAAAATGCAGAAATACGAACCCAATTATATTTGCTCAAGACAGTCTGGCTAAAAACCGCTTTAACATAATTCATTAGTTTGAGAAAAATCTTTATACAGTGACATATCATATTTTCAGTGTTTATATTTATTATGTTTCGCAAATTCCACATTTTCTTATATGCCAGGCTGACTTATTTATTATTTATAGTCATAAAAACAAATTTAAGCAATGAACTAGATAGCCTTTTAGCAAAGGCAGGGTTGCTCATATTGGCTTTTATAAATGACCTCCAAATTACCTTTCAAAATCATTTTTAGAATTTTGACCTTTGACCCCTAAATGACCTTTTGACCCCAAGGTCAGCAATGGCTTACCCTGGGATGTCAAACCTCAAATATCATGTCCTTAACTACAACAGACATTGAGATATGGCTTAGTGAATTTTGGACCATCAATAAATTAATTGAAAAGATGCCAAAAAAATAAACACAAAACCTTTTAATACCGAAATTTTCTCAAAGATCATCTAAAATACTTCGTTGTAACTCAATACAATCATTTTAGAACATTTTGAATTTGTTTCAAAAGTTGACCTTTGACCCCTAAATGACCTTTTGAGCCCAAGGTCAACAATGGCTTACCCTGGGGATATCAAACCTCAAAAATCATGTCCTTAACTACAACAGACATTGAGATATGGCTTAGTGAATTTTGGACGATCAATAAATTAATTGAAAAGAT
>JAOXYB010021626.1:0-17146 GCA_028565635.1 Phoronis ovalis | reverse complement strand
CATGATGTATTATATTCTTTTCTAATGTAAAAAAACAATAATGTTAAAAAAATATCCTACACATTGGATGGGCATTAAACATGACAAATGTCTTGTTTTAATGTTCTGTTTTCTGTATCGCATCAGTGTGTCTCAATCCTACTTTTACCAAATTTGCTTGAACCTTCTTCACTTGTTGCTTGAACAAATATCCTTTAGTTCACTTGGTACATCCAGGTGGTGTGGTATTAATAGATTTGCACAATGAGAATTCTATCAGATCAACTGTTAAAAAGGGATTGAGCAGTGATTCACCTCGCCTATTCTTAAGATTTTGAATTTTTAGTTTTAATGAAAGCTAGCAAAGTGTGTTCATATAAGACTTTTAACAAAATTTAGTATGTTATATAATTATATTTTGTGACTAAAGTATCTAACAATTGTTGTTGATAGTACCCATTCAATACAATTTTATGCCTCCAATAAAATCACAGATGGATAATGTGCAGTAGAAGTATGTAAACTATTTTTTTCATGACTCTGTTTTTTTTGCAGATCTGAAAAAGAAACCAATAGTATACACATTTACGATGGTCGAGGAACAACAGAATCCCTGCATACAATAGAAAAAATTCATTATAAGCCAGTGGCAATAATCAAAGTATGTTCAATAAAGTATTCTAAAATAGAAATTAGCCTGTTAATGCTACTGTTGCCATATTGTTTAATAATCCTTACATGTATGTTCTTATGGGTTCAGGGTTGCTCCATGTTTAGTTCTTTGGCGGGGTGGGGGTGACTGACTTCTGAAAAGAAAACAAATTTTAATGCTAATCTTGTACATAATATTCTTCCTAATAATATTAAGTATATATTGTGTGTTGTGTCTTCTTCCCTGTTCCACCAGTTTGTTTGTGTATAATAAAGGGAACTGATGCTGAAAGAAGTAGATTTTGAAATAATATGAATAGTTACCATGCACTATTTAATTGTGTACGTGTCCAATTCGATTTGAGCCTGCGTCATCAATCTTGCTAATTTCCTGCCATCTTCTGTTTACATTTAGGGTAAGTGATTCAATATTTGTTTAATTGCAGTATAATACAGTATATGAGGTTGCAGTTTCTGTTGATAAAGGTGGCATGATTGAATACTGGACAGGACCGAAACATGAGTACAAGTTTCCAAAAAATATTCAGTGGGAATACAAAACAGACACTGATTTGTATGAATTTGTTAAGGTTGGTGGGATTGTGCTGTCATCCACAAGCTGCTGTTATTGTTGTCTTAGTTTATTACATATAAATCTTGTACAATACACAGTTGTTCCAATGTAATCCGAAATATGAAAAAAATGGATAAATAATATGTTAATTTTTGTATTATTAGAGATATTGTACATATAGAAAACTCAGTAGAAATTCTTCTATTGTTGATGGTAACTGAGGAAAGTGCTACACATTTCATTTTTTTTTTCAATACAGTAATGTTTGCATTGCACAGTTATAAAATAGTTTTTTTCACACTGTATTTGTCTTAGACCATTTTGATGCCCTAGATGGTATTGTAAAACTGAACAAAATCAGACCCACATTTTATAAATAAACAATACACAGAATTGTGAGTTTGATTTGGCTTGTGACCACCGATGTCTGCTTGCAACTAATCTAGTACCAAATCTATTGCAACACTGTGGTTGTGTATATAAGTGGTATAATTTCTACATGTTCAGAATGTGTAGAAATTATCGTGTTGTCAGCACATACAGTCTCAATGGTCCTGGTGTGTCAATTATACATTTTGTGGAAATCAATGTAAAACATGAGATGTTGTACTGGTGGTTTCGGTAGGGGCAATTCTAATCTATCCGATATGTATTTTAGGCTAACTCTGTACCCACTGGCTTAGCTATATCACCTGATGGAAAACAAATGGCTACTATATCTACTGACAGAAAGGTAATTGTTTATTTTCACTACGTATGTAATCTTGTTGTTGACTGTCTTCAATAATTGCAGGCAATTGTAGTACCTATTACTAAAGCAACAGTTTTTAACGGATTTCTGAAACATTTTGTCAATGTACAGTACAAGCATGTTAGATATCGAATTTCACAGCAAAGTACATGAATTATTCGTTTTACCGACTGTAGACTATACGAACGTTTAAAATTCTTTTTAGTTACGAGTTTTCAGATTTACATCGGGAAAGTTGACTAAAGTCGTTGATGAATCTCTACAACAGTTTACGGAACTGCAGCAGGTAAACTATCACTTCTATACCATGAGATTAAGAGAGTTTCAAGATAAATTTTACCAAGCTAGGCGTATTATACATGATTGTTAGACCATTCACCTTGCTGACCCATTTCCAGATTTTTTACAATTTTTAACCATATACAACTTTCTTGTCACATTGTAAGAATAGCTGTATTCATTTTGAAAGTGCTTAGAGGAACCATCATCATCTTCGCGTGAACCCAAGCAATTTCAGCTTACTGGTTTTATGAATGGAAGCGTGTGAGCACTAGGAGAATGGCGTCATTGAGCAATCACGACATGTGCTGGGAAGGGTGACTCCAGCAAGTACATGCTAGAGGTCAATTGATATAAATTAGAGAATATTTAATCCACAAGAAGCTGAACCAATCTTACTCAGCAACATTGAGGCATTTTGTTATTATGTGGTACATAAATGGCATAAAATCGACATGCTTCTTGAGACGAGTAACTCATGAGCGTTTGGTTTGTTTTACAGGTTAAGCAGCAGTTGCCTAATATGGAATTTGGGCGTAGAATGGCTGTTGAGAGGGATCTTGAAAAGTCTGAATTCGTGTCCCTTTGCAATGTTGGTAAGCTGGCATTGAGTTCTCAAAATTACAGCTATGAAATTGTTCTATTACAAGATTGTCATTAAGTCACTACACAAGTAAATAATTAATGTATGTCAGGTTTATGTGATTAAATATGTACTATGAAAATTTACAACTCAGGGTGACGCACGTTTTTTCCGACCTTTCCCTTCCCTGGTAGTAAGTGCAAACTGTTTGTTTCCTCTCCACTATAAAAGAATTAACTTGTGACCAATTCAACTTTCTTTTCCCCCTTTCATTGTAATATAATAATTATGTGCCCCTCTAACAAGTTGTTTATAGTTTTAAATTTTAAAGAAACAGTCCTGTAACTTAGATACCTGCTAAATTGTTAATTTAACTGGCAAAGTTTTAAATGCTGACTGTGTAAGCCTTGCTTATGAGTCTTGAAGTTGTTGCTTGTATTTAAATTTGGTTTGATTTTGTTTTTCAGTTTTTGACGAAACAGGCCACTTTGTTATGTATGCAACTATGTTAGGTATTAAAGGTACGTCTTTTCTACTGTTATTTTGAACTAAATTGAATAGCATTGCATCTGCTCAGGCACAAGAAGTTGTTCATTCCGTAATTCTGGTAACACGTCATTAGTATGCCATCACACATGATCACACCATTTATTACATGTGACTTGGTTTGAATGTATATACAAAATATGAAAGCATGACAACTGTTTGTGATGTTAACAAAGTAATGATGGTACACTGTATGTGATCAACATGGTATTTATTAACTCTCTCACAGAAGCATGAATTCTCGGTTGGTCATGTTTCTCATCTTGATTGGACTGGTTTACACCCAACTAATTTGGTCATCTGCAGTAAATAAATAAAATAGGATTGCTATTACTGATCTTTTCACTTGATGAAGTCCATGCTAGTGAAAATGTTGTGATGACATTGGAAGCAAATGATTGTGCTATTATTATTGGGTTTTTTTGCGAATATTTACTAAATTGAGTCATTTATTAGACCAGTATAAATGTATATGCCTGGCTGTTTATTTACAGTCATCAACTTATACAACAACACCTGTTCAAGAATATTAGGAAAATCAGAAAACGCCAGATTCCTTCACCTGTCCCTCTTCCAAGGTACAGCTAAGAGGGCCAAAGCAGCACCAACAGTAGAAATGACAGTTTCGGAAAATCCTGCTCTTCTTAATTCCAGTTTAGATCCTACACTATTTTGTACGGCCTATAAAAAGAATCGATTTTATTTGTTTAGTAGACGGGAGCCTGTTGATACTGAAAGGTTAGCGTGTGTTTTTTTTGCAAAGTATTTGCAAACATAGTTGTTTCTGCTGTAACTTAAGTGGACAATATTGTCAGCCTGACAAATTGGTTGGTTAGAAAACATTTTACTTGTGTCTTGTGCCTTTTGAACGTCGTAGAAATGAGTAAAATGATAAATAAACTATTTGGCTGCATGCTCTTGATGGCATAGCAAAACAATCGCTATCAGTCCCCTAAATTCTTTGCAGTTGCAGAGACTTGTGTTAATTATCATTCATAAAACGTGGCAGTTGCACGAGATATTGTATATTGGTATAAGAGTTAAATTCGCATCAAATGGCCTTCTGGGTAAGCTCGTTAGGCAATCAAAGATAATGCCAGAATTGGTAGATTTAATCATGTGAGAAGTGTAGAATGTTTGACCTTTCATGACTGGTGGATAACCATTACCAATGTCTATAACATTAAAAATCATGCAGGTCACTATTACTAAATTTACCAGAAACACACATCTAAAATGAAATAAGATAAGATACTCATTAGAATGCTCATTGTAATAATATTATGCGAGATGATACAAACAAAGGTGAATTGTTTTGTTATAACAAGTCTTTATTTGTAGCACGGAATCTGAACGTGACGTGTTCAATGAGAAACCTTCGAAAGAAGAACTGGTATCTGCTACTCAGGATGCTTTGTACACCAGGGTATCTGGCTCAGCTGTCATGCATACTACTGTTGGAGATATACATATCAAGCTGTTTGCTAAAGAGTAAGTGTGAGGGAGGAAGAGAAGACTAATCTCAATTTGTTAATGACGGTTAATAGTTAAATCTAATTTAAATTCAAATTTTCTGTGGAGCTCGCGGAATGGTTCTTGATAACAATGAATGCTAATTTTTATTATCCTTTCTTCTGTGAAACCAATGACCGGTGTCATTGTGACATTATGCAGTATTTGTCTTGTCCATTTCTTGAACAGTATATAAGATATACCCCAAACCTGCCTGTATAGGTGGTTTTCGATTTTATAAGTGCTACGGATCTGTTACATTCCAGGTGTCCAAAGACTGTGGAAAACTTCTGTGTGCACAGCAAGAATAGCTACTATAATGGTCATGTATTCCATAGAGTCATTAAAGGATTCATGATCCAGACAGGTGATCCATTAGGTGAGAAAACATAATTTTTTACTCAAGAAGTGATAAGTAGATGATTGAAATAATGGTCTCCCAAACACATCAGTCATAACCTTAGAGAATGCAGTTCACGATAGTTATCCATTTTCTAAAGTCGGTAGCGTTCCCTTAGGTTAATACTTTGAGCACTATCTATGGTACTATGTGTATTACAAATTCCATAACTCTGCAGGAACTGGAACTGGTGGAGAATCCATCTGGGGTCATGAGTTTGAAGATGAATTTCACCCATCTTTACGTCATGATCGTCCTTTTACTGTCAGCATGGCCAATGCTGGTCCTAACACAAATGGATCTCAGTTCTTTATAACATTAGCGCCTACGGTAAGTTCACGTTAGTCTGGATAGTTATCAGTACTTATATGAGTTCTTCTGCATAAAGGATACATGCAGATGGTTTTCTTCGTTATTATCTGAGGCAGTTTGCTGCTGGGGTACAAAAGTGGTGAAAAATGGGTTTGTGCATTAATTTGTAACTCCTCTTCAATTGAACCCAGTAAATATAACTGCAATGTGGCTACAATCCTGTTATTGGAATTCGTAATGCCGGAGTAGGTGATATTCATCTAAAGCATTTGCGAAATACAGATGAAATATGAGATAAGGGTGACATGGTTATAAATTTTGCCCAAATTTAAAAAAAAAGTTATAGCTGACTTTTCTGGTTGTGCAGTAGAATATTTTGGCTTAATTTTGTTGCTGAAAATGAACTGCGCCTGGTGGTTTCTAGTAAAAAAAATGTGCTGACTTGGTGATTTCTGAATGGTTTTGTTATGAGATCGAGAAAGAGTTGTTGTTTTTCCATTCTTTACATTCAGCTGCAGAAATAATGTTACGTATTAGATTTGTATTATTGTATTCATTTTTAGTCATGGTTAGATAACAAGCACACTGTTTTTGGACGCGTAACAAAAGGAATAGAGATTGTTCAAAAGATAGGAAATGTAAAAACTCACCCAAAGACCGACAAGCCTTACGATGACATATCCATCATCAACATAGCTCTGAAATAGAAATAAGTCCAGAGTTTTATGCAACTGGTATTTAAGTAATTTAATTAACTGCTAAGGACACAATTCCCTGCCGTGACTACTCTGTTGGTTGATTGGTTCATATGAACCAAAAAGGAGAAAAAAAATTGCAAAATGGCTAGCTGTAAACTTTCGCAAAAAAGCAAGAAAAAAATATTTATGTTACATACATGGAACAAACTGCTGTATTAAATGTAAAATAAGAAACGGAGCAGAGTTGAAGCCAGCTAAAAAATAGTACAACATTAAGGAATTGTGTCTTTGACTGAATGTTTCTTATAATTATATCATTAATTTCAAAATATTTAACATTTATGCAGATTATTTAAAAATGAGATACAGGTGAAATATGTAGGGTTTATAAGCCTACTGAGGTACACAGTTTGTGTATCAAACAGTTTTTTTGAATATTGTAATACATGGGGCAAGTTGCAAAAGCAATAAGTGCTTTCTTGGTGCATTTGTCATCCCTCTGGCAGTGTGGCTTCTAGTGTTAGTTCTAGAATACGTGTCACTACATAAGGTGGGAGATGTGTTCAGTCTCTGCATAACTGTTTGATCTACCTCAGGATAACTTCTGTATATTTGTTTACCTATCAATTTTTAATTTCAATTTACTACTCTAAAAAAATCATGCAAGTTACCCACGATACATCAAATATATGTACACCAGTAACCAGTATTTGAGCAATGATGTCGTATTTTCAATGAAGAAGCAGGGGTCTGTCTGGTGTAGTGGTAATGTTGACCACAATATTCAGGTTAATTGTTCTTGATCACTGTCATACATGTTGCGATATATTTATATATCAGATTTCAGTGGCTTTGCTGTCCCCTTCTGCTGCTCAATGTTCAAATTTGAGTCTTTTAGTGTTTCTTGTAAGCGTCAAATAATCTGATAATCATATGCTGCATATCAGTTAGGTATATTTTTACGAACCACAAGAAAGTGTAGCTAATGTCTTTGAAAATCATCTGATTTCTGATATTTGTTAGCATTGCCACAAATTCTACATGTGGTGCTTGTCTAAGAATGTAATTCATTACATCCGATGTTTCATATTTGGTCGTATCACTGTTTTATCTCCGAATGCTATTTCAGTTACTGGTAATATGGTGTTCTTGTTGATATAATGTTGCATCATATTTGCCCCCCCCCCCCCCCAATATTACCTGTGACATGTGCATAATAAATTCAAACATGTACTTTTAAAGATTATGGCAAGACACACACTTTGTAAATTTTACTGGAACTACCATTAACAAAAACTGAGGTTTAGTAACTCTATTCATGCGCCCCTTTTCCAGGGGCAAGTTCCAGCATAAACCTGCAGTCAAATACATGCTGGATAAGAGTACAGTACAAGTCCGATTGTGGCTGACTTTACTTTTAAATGGAAGTGTTTTCTAAACTACACATCGGAATATATTACCAGTTGATAACTGAACACTACAAATACAGGGGTTACAGTTTGCATTATATAAATAATTCTGATGCCCGTCGTCCTTGGTTTTTGGTACATCATGAAATTAAGGTTTCATCTACAGAAGCTTTACCTTTTATGAAACTATCAAATAAAAACTTATTTATGTTGGCAGAATGTCTTTTGCTTTTTCTAGATAACTTGATTACCCAGCCAGGCTACTCCTTTGGTGTGTCTGATAATTATGATGACAAAGGTTAAAAATTGTTTGGTGTTTTGTTGTTAACTCTATACATCTGTCAGCCCACTTTCTTACAACAATATCAGCTGATGCTTCCGAAGTGTACTGATGATTACCTATATCTAAATGGCTGTCTAAATCGGAAGCTGTTGAAAAAGATTTTAAACATCCATTTACAGAACATGTAAACAAAAGATCCTTTTTTGACAGTGGAGACTTGGCTTTCTTCACCAGACCATATTCAACAGTTGGAGTCCTGTATGATTCGAACAAGGATTTATGAGTCATTCTAAATACAGGCATACTTCGACATGATCTTCCCTTCTCCAGTTTGATAGTTTTTCTATACTCTTATGTTGCATCCTGATTGTATTCAAAGTTGTTACACTGTGTAATGCCAGCCCATGTGTTTTTCTTCATTTGCTGCTTGGGAATGTTTATCATGACCACACATACATAACATCCCTTCACCCCATTGTGGGATTCTGTAGCAGTCTTCATGTCACTTGCTGTTGATACATCATGTCTCTCATTAACGTATCTTCTTATTGGAGTCTTTAACGGGGCTATCTTTCTATCACAAATATCCTTGCCATCTTGAGCCTCAGAAAAGTCATACCTCTTAATAAAAAGTACGATGAGAATGCCAGAACGACGAGATACTTGTCTGAGACTTCAGAACAAGGATGCATTGTGATAGCATCCAGCATTGTCCGATCTTAGAAATACATTTTTTACTTCATGTTGAATTTTCTTAACATGTATAATTACGCTTTCCAGAATTGACAAAACAGCAAACCAGTTTTGAATACAATCGTCCAAAATGTGTACAAAAGTTTTGCATCTTGTTTCCTTGTCAACTGAATAGACAGCTGATATGTGCCAGCTGCGACCCTTTTTCCCAAACCAATCAGCTTGGGTTTCTGCAAAGGATGTTGGCAAGAATTTCATTGCCCAGTCCATAATAATTAAAACGTAATTATTACGCAATGATGAGATTAAGTCTACTTCTGCTTGGTCTTGATTCACTGAATGAAACGTGTGATTTCCAGGCAAACAGAGCGGTTCTGCAAGTCTCGTAATCGTGTATATTTCCTCTTTCTGTTCTTTATAGCTAAAGAAACACCTTAAGTCATACATTTTTTGGTAAGAGAGAATGAATATATGTTATGTATAACATGTACAGGACAGATCTAAGAATGCAAGCAAGGGAAGCCATAAGATGCTTGTTAACAGTATTTATTCAAGACTGGCAAACTTTTAGGGAAGGGTTTCAGATGTCCTGTTAATCCCCTTTGTTTTCCATAGTATAAATATTGCAATTCTTGTGATAACTTGTGATTTTGCTTTAATTCGTAGCCTAACATACATGTACCAACTGTTTATGTTTATTGCAGTATAATTTTAAAACACATTCAAATAAAGTGCTGTGAATGTTCAGATTAATTTCCTAATTCAATGAATTAATTAGTGTATATAAAATAGAACAGTATTACCTAACACTAAAACCCAGGAACAACAAGTATCTAAAGCTAAACCAAACAGCTGCTTGAGAAAATTTCTTTAATATTTTTTTTTCAATTCCCTTAACTTTTTAGCTGCAAATGAGGGTAATCTTTACGAATTTGTTAGCTGAAATAAATAAATTAGGCGAGACGAATTGACTGAAATAAATTTTGTTACGCCATTTGGTTTCAAAACTTGCTTCCAGGCACTGGCCAATTTGCCAGAATACATTAGGTTTTCACTTTGCCGTTAGGTTTTATATCAATTATTTTCCCAATTAATGCTTTAGTACAATCATTAATAGATGTGTATGCAGCCATGTATCCAACAGCAGGAGTAGGTTTTGACGTATTAGATTCACTATTTACAGATTCAGGAATTGGCTGTTCTATCCTTTTTTTTTCTTGCGAACTGGTCCTGAATAGACAGGTGGACAATGTATCTCCTTGGCTCTCATGAGAGCAATAGCAGTACCTTGTAAAGGCAATGTCTGCTTCTCTGGCTGATTATACTTACTGATGATATCAAGGAACCAAGCGCCATGATCATTTGGACAACGAAATCTTTCTATTTCTTCTGATGGATTATGAAATAGCTTTTGCCATGAGGTGTACTGCTCAAATGTTAAATGTAATCTTTGGCTTTCTATTGATTTTTTTATTATTTCCAGTTGCTGTTTTTTAGAAAAGTCTGGACGTACAACTCCATGTTTATCTGGAATACAAAGCATGGCATCATACAATGTAAAAAATTAATGATTTTGTTGCATCTGATAATTTGCATTTCTACTGTAACGTGTACATGTTTACCGAAGTGTATTACAATATATATTTAAATTTCATAGTTTGTACAGAAATATATGTTCACCAATACCAAATATGTAGCAAGTAAAATATTTTATCTTAACAAATAATTAAACAGTCATGCTTTTATAAAAGTTTCCTCAAAAGGGTTAAATCAATCTTTACAATCACGCATCTTAAACATCTACTGTTGGGGATTTGTTGTCGTCCATCGTCACCTAATTTAAATATTTCTATTTTGTTTGCATGATTCGGTGTCAGTCGACCACGTTTTATATTGTACCGCAACATGATTGGTTTCTTCATTGTCAATAAAGAACCTGAATAAATATTTTCTCACAGTCTACACTCACTGATAAATGTATTTTACAGTAGTGACCACTTTTCTAAAACAACCAAAACTGATATAATTAAGATAACATTGGTTATGACACTTGTCAATAACATAGTTACCTGAAAACATGAGGATAACTGTGGTAATGCAGTTTCTCTAAATACGGTTCCAGCCAACCTCTAATATCGAAAATCTGCCTCAGCAACATAACTTTTGGCATCTTGAGGCTATTTTTAAAAACCTCGAGTAGTTCCTCTAAGGTTACATCACATTGTTGTAATGAATGCGATATTTTGCTAAATCTTTGATCGATATCCTCACGAGTATGGCTCTTCATGAGGAATGAGATATATACCTGGAATGAAGGTACATGAACATTCAACTGGTGAATACATTTTAGCATTACATAATTCCTACCAGCATTACATATCTATATAATTCAGCATAGTTTTCCGTTACAAGAAGATTTCTTACACTAAGTATATAAGAAAGTTGATGTCCAAATTGTAATAAAATTAATTGGAATGGTTAAATCTGATCAGGTTTGGTAGATAAGAGATGTGCAAATGTGTCAATTAACTTTTTTTTATAAGATTTTAATTTTAAAGGAAATCCATGACTTTGTATGGTATGGCACAGTTAATATAATTAAAAAGTCCCTAAGCTTCTAAATCATCCACTGTTTTCAGCATGTTTTGTTGGCAGATGTACTGTGGTCATGCAAATGGCCTATAAGCACTTGAGATATCCTTCTGTAGCTTCTTGATATGACATATATATATCAAAGTGTCCCTTAGATAAGACGTTATCACATGACATGCATTCCAATTTATTCATGCAGGAAAATTACCTGTTGGGAACTGAAGATTATTATGTATCCTGCTCCCAGTTAATTTTTTGTGCAGGCATGACCACCAGAATTTTTTGCTATTACGCTTTGTAGACAACCCCCAGAAAAATACAACCTAACAACTGACAAAATTCATTACTTTGCCTTGGCTCAAATAAGCCTATCAAATTTGAGATAATAAAATATATAGCATGGAAAAAATTAACTATAAAGTATGTTTTGTCTGAGTACAGGTAAACATCAAAATACCTTCAGATTGTTCTAACAATTTTCTGTCATATGTTGTGAAGTGAAAGCTTCCACGCTTTAGTCCAGCTGCTTTCAGATCAACTGAACTGGTCCACCAGGATTTTAGTTTCCCACCAAGACACAACACGGGTTGATAACGACAGCTTGCACAATTTCCAGAATAACATTTTATTATGGTTTCTTTCACTTTTGGCAATTTTCCTATCGCCTTTAAATCACCACTGCAGTCTTTGAACATGGACTTAATTATCAAACTGCACCGTGCTTTAATGTCCCAACTGAAGACGATTTGATGTCTCTTCCTCTCTTTGGAATTACGACCCGGAAACGTATCGATAGAAAAATGTCCCTTCAGAGTGGCCCTCAGCTGGCTCTGTCGCAGGTGTGTTGTCTCAGCATGTCGACTTATGTACCAGGCAGGATCTAGGACAGTCTTTACTGCTTCGTTGATTCCTTCGGCAGACCTACCATAATCACAGTGGTTGCATGTTTAATTAGCACTCCTTCCAGAGCTAATCTCTCACCTAGCTTGTAACCTAGATCTTTTTCATTCAGGGGCTTGTTTCGATGCAGTGTGGCTGTGCAGTTGAAGTGTCCCCAGGGCAATGTACATCAAATCCTTGACCTTGTAACCAACTCCTGTCCAACAAAGCTTGTTCTGAACATACATGCCAATTATGTTGTGGCTATCGGTCTTGTCCTCAGCTGCGGCTATAATGACTTGAGATGCACTCTGTCCATATTTTCTGCACGATGATATACAGTTACTAGTGTACAGCACATCTGTCTGAATATTAATTGATTTTCTTTTTTTTTGTTAACTGTTCTAAGCGATTATGCATTTCATTGCTGTTGATATCTGCAATAACTTGCAAAATTCTATTTTCAGTTCTCTTCAGGTGGTGAGACTAGGAGGAATTTCAGTATGTTGAAGTAGAAAATAAAAACTAGCTCTGTTTTCACACATGTATGCCATGCGGTGGGCACCGTTTCTGTGCCTGACTTTGTGTGGAAAACCCAGGCTAATTCTCCCATATGGCACTTTTGGTTTACCTGCCCCTTTACACCCTGTCCACAACAAGCATTCACCATTTTCTGATAAAACACTATTAGCCTGGAGCTCTTGCTTTTTTAAATCAATTGTAGCAGCCAAATTTCCTTCCATGCAAGCCACCATTTTGAATTACTCAGGGGGGGGGGGGCACTTTACAAATCAGTATAAGGACACACTTGATTTTCCCATCCACTTCTATAGTAATTTCATGTAATTTAAATCATAAAAATTTCCCAAACATTGCGCGAAGAAAATTACCTGTTGGGAACTGAAGATTATTATGTATCCTGCTCCCAGTTAATTTTTCGTACAGGCATGACCACCAGAATTTTTTGCTGTTACACTTTGTAGACTACCCCCAGAAAAATACAACCTAACAACTGCCAAAATTTACTTTGCCCAGGCTCAAATAATCCTATCAAATTTTCTTTAAGAAACTAATGTTAGTTTTCTCTGGCACAATGATTTCCCTTTCAAACAGAAACAACCAAAAAAGCCAGCGTCAAGGAGGAAAAAAGAAAAAATCATAAATTTAAGGTTTGTGCACTACTTTCAGCACGGCCAGCCTCTTCACTAGCACTGTGATTTAAATCAATTGTGACCTCATGCCAAATTGGAAATGGTCTCTCTGAAATTCTTGACGAGTATGATGAATTTCTGCTAAACAGCATCTCCTTTACAAAGTGTACAGTTCAATTTTTTGAAGAAATGCCTATTTTTCACAATAACGGGGGAAGAGATGCCCTCACCCAGGACAGAATCTAATTTCTGAACATTTTTCTGCACTGCGTCACACCAGTATGGTATGTTTTAGATAATAAAATATATAGCATGGAAAAATTAACTATAAAGTATGGTTTGTCTGAGTACAGGTAAACATCAAAATACCTTCAGATTGTTCTAACTATTTTCTGTCATCTCTTGTGAAGTGAAAACTTCCATGCTTTATTCCAGCTGCTTTCAGATCAACTGAACTGGTCCACCAGGATTTTAGTTTCCCACCAAGACACAACACGGGTTGATAACGACAGCTTGCACTATTTCCAGAATAGCATTTTATTATGGTTTCTTTCACTTTTGGAAATTTTCTCCCTATCGCCTTTAAATCACCGCTGCAGTCTTTGAACATGGACTTAATTATCAAACTTCACCGTGCTTTAATGTCCCAACTGAAGACGATTTGATGTCTCTTCTCGGAATTACGACCCGGAAACGTATCGATAGAAAAATGTCCCTTCAGAGTGGCCCTCAGCTGGCTCTGTCGCAGGTGTGTTGTGTCAGCTTGTCGACTTACATACCAGGCAGGATCTAGGACAGTCTTTACTGCTTCGTTGATTCCTTCGGCAGACCTTCCATAACCACAGTGGTTGCATGTTTAATTACCTGTTGGGAACTGAAGATTATTATGTATCCTGCTCCCAGTTAATTTTTCGTGCAGGCATGACCACCAAATTTTTTCCTATTACACTTTGTAGACTATCTCCAAAAAAATACAACCTAACAACTGACAAAATTCATAACTTTGCCCTGACTCAAATAATCCTCAAATTTTGGAATATTTTACTATAAGAAACTAATCTTAGTTTTAATCTCTTGCATAATGATTTCCCTTTCAAACAGAAACAACCAAAAAAGCCAGCGCCAAGAAGGAAAAAAGAAAATATCGTAAATTTAAGGTTTTTGCACTACTTTCAGCACGGCCAGCCTCTTCACTAGCATTGTGACCTTATGCCAGATATGGTACCTCAATTTAGTGCATTGAACTCCTTATATATCTATGTATATTGTATTGTGTATCGTATTCAACTCAGAGACAATAACCTTTTGACTATATGGTGAAGTCAATCATCTCGCTGAGAGAAGCCTAAAAGCTTCATTAAAACAGCTTACCTGCTTCCCAGAAAGAATAAATAAAAAGGATTACGATGACTTACTGAAAGAATTCAAACATTCAGAAAAGAAAGCTGGCTATGCAGGCAGGAGAGCCAAACCTTCTGACATCATGCATGATATACATAACCTATAATGCTTGGTGTTGTATTGCCACAACACAGAAATACTCCACAACAATCAGTGTATGCAAAGTTGAATTGTCTCTTTCACTATTTAATCTGAGTAGTGAGCGATATGATTTGGGGCACTGGTGACTGTGTCTTTTTGTGCAGAGATGCTTAAAGGGAGTCCAAAATAAAAAGGGAATTTCCAAAACTTTCCCTTTTAGGTACTTAATTTATCTATGAAGTTACTCTGGGAATGATTGCTTTCATGAAGTGCAGTGTGTAGAATTTCAAATGTGCCTTATTTCATAGATAATCTATGTTTATGTTGTGGATAAATTCAAGTTTATTTCATAGATAATCTATGTTTATGCAGTCGACAAGTTCAAATTCGCTTACTTTCATAGATAATCTATAAAGTTGCTATTTAAAAATTTCAGAGATAAGCTGCGGAGTCGATATTTTTAAACTCATCTAAGTTTCAAATTTATTTATATTTCATAGATAATCTATGAAATCGTTGATTTCGATCCCACCAAACTTCGTAGTCAACTATTTCAAATTCATCTTATTTCATAGATAATCTATGTAATGCAGTGGACATTTTCAAGTTCACTTACTTTCATAGATAATCTATGTAAGTCCCAAATCACATCAAATTCGCCATATGACATAGATAATCTATGAAGTCGAATCTCACAATAATTCATAGATAATCTATGAATTTGAACTCGCCATGGTTCATAGGTAATCTATGAAGTTGATCTCACCATGGTTCATATATAATCTATGAAGTCAAAATTTTTAAAATCACATTTCAAACTTATCACATCTCATTTTAAATTCATCTTATTTCGATAGATAATCTATGCATATATGCAGTGGACATTTTCAGGTCACTTACTTTCATATATAATCTATGAAGGTAATTCCCAAAACACACCAGACTCGCCATATTTCATAGGTAGTCTATGAAAGATAACATTTTAAAAATCACACGATATTTTACAGATCATCTAAATCTATGGAGTTGACAATTTCAAACTCGCCATATCTCATAGAAAGCAATGCAAAGTTTCATAGATAATGAATGGAGTCACTGAGTATGTACCGGCAGTTATACTTCAATCATCGCGTCTCATACATAAAACATAAAAGTGTAGTTTATTTTATGAAATTAACATGGCCAGTAAGTTTCATAGATACGATGCAACACACCAGTCTCAAAATCACCAGCCATATCTTTAAATTCTTATAGCAATGAGGCCTGATCCCCTTTAAACTATTCCCTTTCCTGAACTTGAAAAATTATACTAAAACTATGAAACCACATTACACCATTCTTTTTTCACAAAATTGAATATCAGGTTGTTTACATATGAATGTCATAATATTGTTCTCCGTTTACAGCTCATCAACAAAATAGTAATCATTTCTTCTTCTTGTTTCCAACTTAAATCTGAAATGATTCAATTAAAATACATTATTTAAAGTGATTTAATGACAGTACATGTGTACAACTGTGTAGTTATTATGTGAAAGGAAAGCTTTTCTCCAGCTCATATAGTCATTTTTCATCATTTATATATACATTATGGTGTTTAAGGTGGGACACTGCGCTGATTTTTCAAGTTTTCGTTAAATAAAAACCGTTAAAGATAATTCTTTGAAATTTGGACTGTGTTTAGATGCTACCAAGATGAGCTTAAAAACACATTTTGGTGTTGATGTGATAAATGGGGTCAACACTGGGAATGAAAAACTGAAAATTAGCACTTCGCAATTTGCCCCCAACAGATTTTTTTTTCGTTTTTTAATATATTCAGAGGTTTATTATGTTGTTAAAAGGCTATTCAACACAATAGTAACATTTTCAGCAATGATAACAACTTGGAGTTCAAGCAGTTTTTTTTGAAACCAGGTCACCTCCCCTAATCATGACATAACTCAAACACCATTAAATTTACAAACATCTAACATGCACCATTGTGTTCAGTAGCCTTTTTTACATATACATGCCAAGTTTCAAAAGTATAGGGGGCCTGGAACATATTTTTCTCGTAGGGGCAAGTTGGAGATTTACGATAAAAACGACGTTCTGAGAAATTTAAAGGTAAAGATTGCTAACAGAAAAACAACAACACTGTAACATCATGGTTAACTTTCACTTTATTTACAGGTATGTTTATGCTTTCTAAGTCTCAACACAATTGTCCAACAGTCTTCTACTATAATCAAAATCCTCCAGGGGCATATACAACTCCTTCCCTGGCCCGCTGTTCCACTCTCTCAGCCCGCCTGGCTTTGTCGATTTTTTCACGACGTTCTACTGACTTGTCAGTTACTTTCCGGTTGGCTTTTGTTACTCTAGATAGA
>JAOXYB010021625.1:0-33402 GCA_028565635.1 Phoronis ovalis | reverse complement strand
TATATTAATTTTTATTCAGCTTGTTCTGATCTATGTCAACTACATTATATGGTGCAGAGAGCATTGGTGAAGCTGAACTTAATAATAACACATTACACAACATTTTGCTTATAGTAGAAAGTGGAATTCCATCTTGTAAAGATGTTTGATCTGCTGTCTATGTGTGGTCTACCTAATAAGGTGTATGTGCTATCTTTAACTTTTAACAGGACTATGTCACTTTGGTTTGGAAGTTAGAAAGCTAACCAGTCATTTCCCATTTGATGCACATTTTTTGTTGCTATGTTTCGGTCATATTGCTTTCAAGTAACAGTTTTTTCATCTTGTTTCTTGGTATTTAATAAGTCATGAAATATTTGATGAAAATCATAAGTGGCTTTAAAAAAATGCATCTGTACTGTGAATGAAGCTGAATTGCAGAAACACCTTTGTGAATTTATGATATCCCCTTTCTTTTTTCCCTTATGCCAAACCCTCTTTTCATCATTACAAACTTGCATTGAGCTAATTTTCTGCAACCATGAATTTAAAGTATGGTGAGAAGTATGACGTAAATCGTGGATTACCATAAACAAAGTAAGAGGATGGATAATAATCTGCAGGCCTGTTGACGTACTTTCTTTAGTCCCGTTACTGAGAGATTAAAAAACAAAAAGTCAAATATTTGCCTTGTTTTCAATGTAAATGTCATACATTACGCCTTTATCTTTGGGATTTGTTTGTGTTCATGCATGTTCTGTGTTTAATGATAAAATGTCAGCTATGCCCCTATTGGTATACATACCCCTTCCTCTTGTGGTAATGAATTATTCAAGCACTGTTATTTCTTCTTATTAGAAATTGCCCTTTTGTTATCGGGTAGTTATGGGCTTTGTTTGACACTCATTTCTTTCAAGCACAATACTTTGATCCTGTCCACTCAAATCCTGCTTTGATTTTAACAAAAAAAAATGTAATTCTACTTTCTGTTGCTCAAATGCTAAAATAAATAGTAAATTATATTTTATGGTAGTTTATAACATCAAATCTAATATAAACTTTATACTAGGAAAGAGCACAATTTTTCATTGATCTTTAGTTATTGGGTTACATTGCAGCAATAAACTTTAGTTTTTGCATTTTAAAAAATCTCTGTTGATAAGTTTGTTGTCATGGTTACATCAAACAGGCTGACATTATAATTGCCTGGACAATAAATGTTTGTAGGATCACCTGTCATATATGTATCAGTATTGAGATGGTTGGAGCAGACAGACAGATAACTGTTTTGTTTATCATCAGTCAGTCAGCAACAATATTGATTATTATTCCAATATGGACTCATGAATGTATTTCGATTTCATTCATGTCTACTTACTATGGCTTGGGAGTCATGTATATCTAGAGCATTTTTTATAAGCTAGCTTTTTATGTACCCAAGTAGTGTGTGATGCCATTCACCCAAAAAGTAAAGTAAATTCTCATTTCAGTTAATATAACAAAATATTTGTTCTGCTTGGCTGTAAACACTATGAATTTTGGTATATACGTAGGTTAAATCTTTTGTCAGAAAGCCACTAAAAGTATATAGATCCAGATTTGTTTATTTTGTGGTAAATATTGCATACAATTTTCTGTATAGCATTCAAGTACAGAATCATCAATATTTATGCTTGAAAACAAAGTCTTTGTCTTTTTACTGAACATCTGCCAAACCTCAGTTATACTAGTAGTTGTAGTCTGTGGTATGATAATATTTTTGTCCTAAAAGTTATTTAATGGATTTTCGCCATCTATTTATGGTAAACCATTGGGAATTTAATTTTTTATTAAAAATTATGATAAGTTTTGTTTATGTATACATCTCATTTACATGTGGCATATTGGCATATTTCATAAAAAAAATTTCAGCCGCCAGTCTTTGAATTATCTGGAGACCTAAACATACTGGCAAAAGCACTAAAATAACTTTATTCTCCTATCAATTATGAAAGACCTGTTTGTGGTCACAAGTATGTGACCTATGGTTTTGTAAACCTGGAATCAGTGGTAAACAACTGAGCAGTGACCTGCCATAGTAGCAGAAAGATACTGAGGCATGCACATCATTTTAACCACCATTAAGGAACACACTTTGGGCACGTAATCTTTACTACCACTTACAAGAAAAACCAAAATATTTTCCTTGTAAATAACCAAAACGGATTAATTATGGTTAATTATACTTCAGTCTGGAATTGAGCCGTAGTTGTGCACAAGGTATGGTAGTAATACTATCATTTTGTTGCAGCTGTGAATTTAAAGCATCTGCCTTTAAGACAATTGTTTTTATATATTGTATGCCTGCACATTGACTGGTTTTGTAGAAGTTGGCCTATGTTTATAGAAGTTGGCTTGTGGTTAAGCTTTTGATTATTTAAGTCTTTCAATTTTTCTAGGCAAATTTGGACCCCATCTTTAGTAGAATATGATGGAATATTTTTGTACTGATATATATGTAATTCTTGTTATTAAATCTAACTTCACCTTGTTATTTTAGATATAATTATTATAATTATTATATCAATAAATCATAAGACTGAGTAGTTAGTCATCGGATCTGCATGATGCATTGCATACAGACAATCCTCTAACATCCTAACCCCTGCAGGTAAATAAATAACATTACCTAGCAGTTGCTATCAGTTCATGTCAGGCCATGCTATTTCAAGCATTGTTTATCTGTTAAGAAATATGATGGGAGTAACATTGGTAAATGGGTGTCTGGTTTGTTTTAATGCTTAGTTTTGGTGTGGCTTTAATTTGAAGCACTTGTGGTCTTCTGTTTTAGTTTCATTCATTATATAGGGATTTTCAATTTGGATTTTTCTCTTCATGAACTTGGAAGTGAGTTCTCTGTGTTGTGAATTGAAAACAAAAATAAACCAGCCCTTATGTTGTTTTGTGGTCTATACATGACCTTGGTCATTTCTGATGACCAATGCAGTTTGTGTTCATGTCAGGATTGATTCATGTATGTGATGTTGAGCTATTGGTTTTTGTAATTTTTGAAATGGGTACGTTTGTTCCCACATTTTCTTGTGTGGCTATAGTTTATAATGTAAAGTAGATTAAATATATAAATTAACAGTCCCCAGTTGATTATCATCAAAACGTTATTACCATGGAGTATGTGGGCAAAATACCACAGTTAATAAATTAAATCATAATAGTTTTCTTTTAGGTTGGTGCTGTTCAAAACTAAGAGCCTTCTTTACATTTAAATGTGAACAATATTAGTCACTGACTTTTATAAACTTGTTTATAAAACTTCAATAGTCAGACAATCAGAAAGCTAATAGATAAAAATATTGTTGTTAACATGCAAAGTTATTTCCCTGTGCTGTTACTTTCCTGTGCAAGTAAAAAAGGTTATCAGCTATAACATGAAATGAGTGTGTATGGATTCATTATATCGTAATTATGTTTCTTTCATTTCTAATAATTAGCAAGTAATAAGGATAATAAAACACAATACAATAGCTTAAATAACGAATGTTTATTCCAGCCAAGAGATTAGCAGGCATTAGAAGTATAAATATGAATTTTAATTTCATGAATGTGAATGTTATAGAAAAGATCCTGATCATTTTTAGATATGCGAGGATTATATTCAATGTAACTTTCTGTGATAAAGTGACATTACATGCCTATATAAAGCTGGTTGCATTCTAGGAAGAATAGGTACGAATGCTTATTTGAAACGTTCGATGAAAAGGTTGATGCATCACTTTGCAAAATATTGACCAATTAATGTTTATAAATTCATTTTTGTGTTTCTTACCTATAGTAATCTATCTACGTATCATATTTCATGTCATTCAGTACTATAATATTTATTAAATATCACGTCATCATCTTTGTTTTCATAATAGTCTGCTTTGATAATGCCATTTGATAAAGAAACAATTAAACAATGGATTCAGGAAGTTATTCAGTCTTAGTAATCACGTCTGTTAATATTCGCTTCTAACATTCCCGTCTGTCCTCTCAGCTATTATTGGAAGCACCATAGTGCAATCATGTTTGTATGAAATATAAAGAAATTTTCAGTTCGTGAAATAGCACTGACTTGTAAAAAAGCCAGCAAGGTATTTACTTATTCATGATTGTGGATATATGAAAAAATATTCAACAGTAGTACTGGGCTGGTGGAGCAGACACAGGAATATTTCAGACAGTGGGGAGTACGTACACTGCAGGCAATTGTATAGAGCCGTACTTTAAAATAAACAATTTCTGAAATTCAGTACAACTAATTAATAGAATCTGGTCTATAATGATAAAGAAATGCTTTACAGGAATATCAAAACACAAAAACATCTATTTGGGTGCCCATTACATGTTTGTGTGGATTCTGATTATGATCAATCTACATGTTTTTATAGCTCTCATGTTTCCATTTGTGATATAAGCCTCCACAGAGTATCCTTTGCTGCACTTAAATCTATAAAATGCTTGCGGCCTGGCAACATGTGCAGTGTGCATCATCTCTAGTGTTCTGTATGTAATATAAAAATATTTTAATATGTCTGTGCAGATAGTGCAGGAAAATTAATGACTTCATCCTTAACCCTGTGAGGTAATGTCCATTATATAAGTGGGATAAATGAGGCTATTATATTTATTTACTTTAAATAGATTTCAGCTTTGTATTTGAGTGCTTGCCACTGAAATATGACTAACTGTAGGAAGGACAAAAGCTTACCAAATGAGGAATGCTTTGAATTATACTACAGTTATAAGATGTGGTTTTAATAAACAATTTTAAAAGTTTAATTTTTAACAGCATCTGTTTTGTAATTCTGATCCTTTTCCCATTAAAATAGCTATTTTATTTTATAAATGTCAGGTGGTTACTTCCAAGTAACCTACTGTTTTTTCATTTATAATAATTTTTTCAAACCTTGACACCCACCCCCTTAGAAATAAACCCACTGTCCAATAGATGCCCATCTCTAATACACACCCACCCTTGAAGCTCACAAATTTATAACTGTTTCAAAGTTAATATAAATATAAAGTTAATATAAAAATATGTTTACTTTTGAGTGACTATCTTTTCATTTAATTGGCTAAAATTTAACTTAAATAAAGTGAATAAATTTGCTGAACGATATCTGCTACTTTAATCTTGTGGAATAAAGGTATATAAATAAAGTTTTATTCTCTGGTGAAATTTCAAAAAGAAAATATAAGCACCTGTATCTTGTTTGAAATGATGATGGTGGTAAAATACAGGTGTAAGGAGACAGCATTGTATGTTTTTCTATGGTGTTGAGTGCTATTGTCAGAGTGTCGGTATGGTTGGTATGTCGTTGGATAGACTGAATGCTTAACCTATCAGAAGTTATTTATCTTTATTAATTTTTTCAGTGTACCTTTACATTTGAAAACTAATTTCTATACTTTTTTAACTTTTTCACAGTTCGCAGACAGAACATGGACTGTTGAAAACAGAAATAAGAAAATCAACTACATTTCTACATGTACTAATATTTTCATAATCAACCTTTATTCAAATTAGAGTTCAAATTTGTTATGTTCATTGTCAGTACATTGACTTGTGCTGCAATCTCTTTTATTAACTGTTTGATTATCCTTTGAGACAGAACCTGCACAACTTTTATTCAATAGTTGTATTAATCAGGGATTTATACAGCTGCCAAATAACCACATCCCTCTTAGTGACTGTGAATGACTGGTGCGAACAATAGCGGAATTTTTAAAACCATTTTTATAGTCCCTTAGATAAAAATGCTAATCCAAATTTATATCTCGTCCAACATGCAAAAATTTAATAACTCTGAAAAAATAATTTAATAATTTTAATATAATTTAATAAAATTGTATAATGTAGCATATAATATGTATTCAATAATTTCATTTTGTACAATTTGTTTCCTGATTTTTTAAAGTCGGATAGACCTTTATTTATGATATAATTCATTGGTAGCTTGCACCTGTATAAAAACAGAATGTTGGGTGTAAATCAACTGATGGAATAACTGAGGACTCCATAGTAGAATGCTATTGAAGCATCAACTTTAACAGTGTCTTACATAATTTTGTTTACATGCTGTTCGGCTATTGATCCACTCAGTCTACTGTGAAAATCTTTTTGCATGTGACACCTACAGACACCCATAAGTAACAACGCTCCTAAGTTCATTAACTTTTCCCTCAAATGGGGCATTTAACTCTCTAAATAATTGGGAATTCAGTCTTGATTTTTAAAACTTTTTGGGTGAAATTAAGTTATTTTTGTTTTGGCCTGCCAGTGACTTTTTTTGTAACCTCTCTAAATGTAGTCATGACTTGAGTTTACTTCCCATTGCCATCACTTGTGGTTTAGGCAAGGAGCCAGTAAGTCACTTTTCAGTTATAATGTAAATTCAGTCCACAGAAATATTTCATTGTATTTATAGCAATTGTGGTGGGGTTAGGTAAAGAGTTTGTGAAGTTGGAAAGCATTCCAAAGATTTGTCTCAGGCCACAAGCAATACATGTAAATTTAATGCACGTATTTTCCTGCAATCTGCATTCCGAGTTTTGTCCCAAAATCCGGTGAATTCTGAAACAGTTTTTATCTATGATCTGTAGGATTGCTTTTATTTGTTGTACAATGTAAAAGGGGTGGCTGCGGATTTATAGACTTAACATATGGACTTTCTTCTGATTAAAATTACTAAACTTTATATACTAGGTAATGATTTGTGATTAAAATGTAATGAATAGTAGCACCTGTAAACCTACCACATATTGTTATTAATATTGTTGTTTTGCTCATTTCCAACAGTGTCTCAGGTGAATTGTAGGTCACTGCTTCAGAGAGAGAAACAAACCTGCAGCTTATCATTTCATAAATAAAGATTACAGGCTTTATTCAAGACTTTGGGCCAGTAATTTCTACAGTGTGGTTTTCTGAACTGCTTGACGAGTTCCCTTCTGCATTTACTCTCAGAGCTGTAGAATAGGTACATGGGGACAAATTTGCTTCCAGATATTTCAGCAATGTTTTATTACTTGGTTGAATGTTGCCTGTTTTAAGGTGATGGACATAAACAAGTTAGATTCATAAATTCAGATGATGCAAATTAAGGCCATTTCAACTTCCCTTTGAAGTTAACTAGCAGTACTTATTTAGTCATTTGCAATGTAATAAGTGTCTAAAAATTCTGGATTTGTTTCAAATCATAAATCAAGTTATAACTTTATGATTAATTAATTTCTAGATGTTTTAATGTGTGTTTAAGTAGAAGTAGCTTTACAGTTAATACCTTTATATTAACTTTTGTTATAACTGAATCGATTTCAGTTATCATGTTCCATGAATAGTTCCATTCTAATGCACTGTGGACAATTACTGTATTTATGTATATCTAAAATAACAGAATATTTCTGTCTAAATGTCAATAGATATACTATTTAATTGGGTGAAATATTATTCCATTATGTATGGAAATATTTTACGTTTATTTTCAATTGATTTACTATATATCACTGTATACATATGTAATAACTAGACATCAACAGTTGGACTTTGCTTTTGAAGTTAGATACTGCTTTTTGCTATAAATGAGCCCAGAAATATTTAATGGAAAATGATCCCTTTTAAGTTGTGCCCTGAAGCACCAAAAAATCCCCACAGGATGGTCTTTGTGAAAAGAACTTGCGTGTTACCTATCTATGTAATTGTTTATAACAATGCTAAAAATGTTACCTGAAATTAGAATAACGTATTGCCTGTTGCAAAGCTATTAAGCTTAGAAAATCATGAAAAGTGTAACTTTTCCAGAGATGACTGATAATAGTAGAATGGTTTTAAAAACAATTTCATGTATATTAATCTCATCTTCTAATGTCACTCTAGGAAGGTAAACAACATTAACATTTAATGTGCACAACTGATGTCTCTTCGCAAGTTTGGTAAATCACTCAGTTTCATTTCCTCTGTTAAATGACTAGCAAGTTTTAATATCACTGTTGGAAACTAATGGAGAAATATGACTTTATGGCAAACTAGTCAGGATTTGCAACCTGCACTTATAGGCACTTACACAATCTGGAAGTTTACTTATCGTGTAATTGTGATAGTTGCCATGTTTATCACTTCCAGGTAAAAAGCCAGTCATTGTTATACATAATAGTGCGCCGTACCCGTCTGCTACAGTTTTAGAAAAGCGTGCAGATAGTTTTGTATTTTATGCAAGACTCTCGGGTTGTTTCGGACACTGGTTTAATTGTCATTGAATTGATAGTTCATTAAATATTGTCTGCAAGTATCAGACACTTAAATGCCACATCTTTTGATCCCTTTGGTCTAAAAGTCGGCATTCTACAAGAAATCCCTTCAGGAGGCATTTGTTCATGTTTTATTGAATTATGCCCACTGAGACTGCTGCAGACAACTACCATAATTTTACTGTGATGCAACTGATATGAGAAATATTTTATGTACAATATATGTAGTGATTCATTCCTTCTTTCTTACCACACTTCCACTGATTAACCATGGCTTTATATATATATATGTGAGTGGAAGCGATTTGTAAATTTACCTTGTTTGTGTGTGGTATCATGACTGAACATTATTACTTAATCTATTATTATAACTATAGTGTCTTGTGTCTTCATTTACAATGGATTTTTCATAAAAATTGTGAAAGTTTAATTTATAGATTTGTATCAGACAGGCACTATCAATGTGAGCTCTCTAAGGGATATATATAAGTCTGGGCAAACTATGGATTTGTAAACTTGTGTTAAACTTGTAAACTTTCTAAAATTGTATTTTTATGTTTTTCAGAATATTAGTAATGACATGATTGGAACATTGAGCAAAATGTGAAGCGGGCTGAGTTCACTTAGTATGGACATTTGCTTGTCATCATGGCTGTTTTTGGTGACAATGGTAACAGTAACCACACCAAAATGCCTCCACCATAATCCAGGTATGTATTGACATTTTGATCCGTCTCAGATTTATTTAGGATTTGTTATATGGTTACACATCATCATTTACTATGATATTTCTGATCTCAGTCCCTATGTATTATTTATAACTACTAGTAATTTAAGGACCATGGGCCCATTGTCAGAAACTTTGTAAAGTTACGATTCCGAAATCTTGACTTACAGAAGCGAAATATGTTGTCGGAGAAAATCTTAACTTACAATTCGTGTAAGTATCTTTACAGAGTTGCAGAATTGTAAGAATTTATGGACTTGTAACTTTACGATTTTTCCGACAACTGGCCCCTTGGGACCAGATATTCTAGTTTGTTTTGGGACATTTGTGCCAATGACAATGGACATCTGCCATGGTGCTTAAGAATTGTCTTTTGTGTACTACTTTGAATTATTTTTTTAATGTCTGAGGCATTTGTTTAAAAATCTTAATTGTTTCCTAATTCCAGCCAAAACAATAACATAAAATCAAATCACGCCTGCTACATCATGATTATTTCATACAGGTAATTACAAAAAGGAGTCAACCAGTCTTAACCACAGACTCCAGTTGCAATTGTTTTCTTGGAAGACTACCTGGAAAGCAAACTTTAAAACACCTGCATAACATCATTATACTTACTAGTCTACACAGACACACCTGATTCTGATATTTTATTGTTGTAAATTGTGAAAAAGGTATTTTGAGCTATAAAATGAGTCTAGTAAACAGCCAACATTTTATTACATGTATGAAAAACGCCCAGTTCTAATTTTTTACATAATTTTTTTATGACTTATTAGTTCCTCATTAAAACTAGATGACAGATTAAACTTTTACGAGAAATCTTTTGCATCGACTGACCAAGTGCAGTGTGTAGGATGGTGGTGGTGGTTATCGCATTATGGTGGAAAATATAACAATTGAGAAGTTCATTGTTGTAATTAAAAAAAATGACCTTTTTAACCTCGAGGTTAACAACCCACTTCGGGGGATGCTGCACACGAATTTTGCAAGTCTGCGGTTTATATTAACATTATATTTCCTCAAGATAAATATAGTTCGTTCTTAATTTTTGGCTGGTTTCCACTATTTTTTTGGTCATGAAGTTTTTTCAGATTGATGCATGTTTTTTCCATTAAAAAGATGTTATAATTTGTGGAGATGATATTTTTCTCATCATCACCATCAAGGGTCTTAAGTTTATGTAGACTAGATACTGTTGTAAAAAGGGAGACCAATACTTTTGTATTCTATTCATGTTTATTAGTAGGGGAGTTTGTGAAAGCTTCCTGATCAGTGTGAACTCCATGTTTACCTACTTACAGTATTGGCAGAAAAAAGCTGAAGTTTCTTATTACAGGAGTTCAAGATTTGCTAGTATAGAACATCATTCCCCTATGTTTTCTCCAGTTAATTATCTGCTATTTTAATTTGCCAGTATGGAAGCGGAAAAAAATGTATAAATAACGGGAGCGGAAACAAACTTTGAATTTTATTTAGAGTGTGTAGAACATTTAGATCTGGTACTCTTGACAAAGCAAAACTATATTTCTTAATCTGGATTCTTCATAAGAAAGAATGAAGAATTAAAATTGCAATAACAGATGATATTCAATTCAGAATTCATTGCTATTACTTTCCTATGATGTCAAAGAGCTAAGTGACCAGTGGTCATTTGTAAAAATAAGTAGTTGCATTCTTCTGACTGCAAAAAATAGTTGCTGAAATCTTTTTTTCTAGATGGCTTGTTTCTTATATGTCACATGAAATACATAGTGAAACTTTTTGGCCAGTTATGAGATATATAATAAATATAATTATTTTAAATAATTATTTTAGATATCAATTATAGAGAAGGCATTTTTGGTTGTAAAATTTTTTTTCCACATTTTTGGTTATGGTCAGTTAATAAAATTGAGAACAGTGGCTCTAAGCTAAGGTTGCTTACATTAGGAACCCTCCAGTTGCTAATGAGAAATGTGTTCCTTTTTTATTGCATAGTGAATTAACAAGAACAGTAGTTAAAGATAAAGTGATTAGTTTGAAGGTTTGGTCTGAAGTGTGAGTGTTGAGAACAACTTCTGCTTTATTTAGTTTTGGAAAGCTAGATGAAATGATAACGCTTAAAAAAATTTACATTTTTGGAACATTTATTTTACATATATGTCAATTTGGATAAAAAGTAACTGCTTTGAAATTAATTTCTGCAAAAAATTAGTCCCTGAAACACATGTGCAATTTGTACCCAGAATGGTCCCCATTACTCTTATCACCATGATATGACAGATCACAAAACTTAAAGTTCCTTTTCATAGTCAGTATGTTATTACCTCCCAAACTATGAACTTTTAATATGTTATTTTTTCATTTAACTAAATTTTACATTCTACTTGAAATTTACAGTTTAAATCAGTTGTGGCGTAGCAGTACTTGCGACCTTAAATAAGTTAATTTGTACTTGTTGTGACTGGGTGATCATTGACCTACTGGGAAACATTACAGTTAATGTGTGAACTAAATGAAATTATCTCAGAAAAATTGATTAGTAGAAGATATTGTACAAAACCTGTAGAGTACCATAGACAGGTCATTTGTGATTCAGAATTGTTTTCAATTACAATCCTCTGAGATTGTATGTATTACTAGAAAGTATGTGACGTCTTTCTTGTTGCCTACAGGGGCATGAATAAATTATTATGTGGTTTGATGTTATTGTCTGGCATATATCTGTATGGTCTCATATTTCTCCAAGTATTGTGCATACTAATTGTAAGTACTGGTTTATGTCATGCACATCTTACTGAATCCAGTTTCTGCTAATACTAAAAAGTTGTTTTTTAAACTTCAACATCAAAATTTCTGTCATTGTATTTGTATTATGCCTACCATGCATCCTACACAAAAAGATAGATTACTGCGACATGCTGAGTTACCACGTCGCAAACTACTGTCCTCCATTACCAGTTCTTTTTTGTTGCCCATTCAAGTCATTTCGCAGAATAATAGCATTTTAGCAGTGTAGCAATGAATTACCGGTAATTCATATTTGCACAGAATACGTGACTCAGAAATGAACCTAGTTCAAGGAGGAAGCATGTATCATAACAAAAGCGAATGTAGATAACATACATGAACATTATAATTTGTTTCTTGTTACATATTCTGCTGGTGGTATTCTGTTAAGTTAATAGTATTCCAATTTTATCGTTAATTCAGTGAATAATACTAAGCCAACAAATTATATTCCCATATAATTTTATACAAGCATGATCTTTGTTAGTGTTTTTATAAAGTACAGCCTATATACTGCGGCAACAATATTGCTGCTTCGAAAAACATTAGCTCCACATATGAATATTCTATTGCCAGTCGTTATTGAACTTCTGCCATTGTTTCCAGATCTTTGAGTAGTGCAGTCAAAACAGTTAACAAAATACATGTAGTTATAATCAATGTGAGCACACTTCCTAACTGTATTCTGAGACTTGCCTCATTAATATATTTGATAAGGCACTCGTTTTAATTGTTTTCTTTTGCTGAACATGTGCTCTAATTGTAAGTGATTATTCATGTTTTTTAATTATAATTACGATAACAATATCATAATTATCTTTAATATCGCACAGTTATGATTTTATATAAAAACATACTTGGCTGCTTGCCATCTTGTGGTAATTTTGTATATTTATAGGAGTATGTAGTATTAAAAGATTAAATCCAGTTTTATAAATTTAAAATAAGAAATGGTTATGATAAGGCGAGCTTGGTGCATAGTACTCTCTGTAACTGGTACAAGTTCTTTTATCAGTGCAATTGTAAAATGTGCACGTATACCAAATGTTTTATGACTTGTTGAGTCTTGTACACCAGTTTGTCATCACCCACACTTAGCAAACAAATTTTTATTCTTTCCAATAAATTTAAATGACTGTCTTGTGTGGTACTTTCCAAGTACATAATTCACTTTCAATAGATTGTGTCTACCTTTATAAGGTATTGTTAAATATAGCTGTGAAACAGGATTTATCGTGGTGTTCCGCACCTGTAAGTTTTCCGTGGTTTTTATGAAATTGTTTTATTTTAGCTTTTTAGTGTGGAAAGTATTCGGATATATGAATCATCAAGCGATCATTTGCGATGTAGCATTATTTGTAATGATCTTATGCTTGTTTCATTCAGTGGAATTATCTAAATAACTCCAAGCGGTCATATATTTGCAGTCATTGAACTGCAATGATTGCTCTGATTTTCTATAATGAACACGGAATGGAATTCCTTCGATTTTTTTACTAAAACAGTAAATTTTGTTTTCAACATTAAGTGTAATTGTGTGCCTTTTTAAGCTTGTTATTTATTGTTTTTTAATCAAAACGTGTCTGGAATGTTGCAATTCTTGTTTTTTCAAATTTTTTTGTATGAATATTAATTCCAATAAACAACAAGGAGTCTATACTGTAAAGTAGTCTGCAATCAGATCATGTCTAAGAATGGTGCCTTTTGAAAATCTTATATCAAAATGATTTTTAAAATCAATAATGTTCTAATTAACCAAGATTGCTGTTCAAACAGAGTCAAGAATTAGAACCAAGCAAAACCAATCCTTTGTTTCCCTGTTTTGCACTGACTCGGGGTCTTGTAAACTACTGCTATGAATGTGTGAACACATATTATAAATGCTCCGCTCAGTCAAAACAAGGACAAGTCAAGGTCCCTCAACTGTGTGATAGAGAAAAGGACAAATCGTCAAACAGGTGAATTGAGTTCAGACACATGTCCTTAAAGATATTGTAACTTTAGCAAGACTTGTGGTTGGACCCCAGGTTGGACTCAATGGGTTCCCATGTATCAGGTGCTTAAACTGTTTGTGAAGAATAGTTGACTTGTCTTGTCATTTTTTGTACTTCGTAACCCCCAGAAATTTCAAACTTAAGGGATGTGATCATATTTCCATATTTATACATGGCATCTAAGAAAAATTGGACAACTAATACCGGAATGTGATAAACTAGTGTAAACTTGCAGGAATCCATTCACAATCCAAGTATATTTTTTTTGTCAGTATCTTTCAAATTTTTGATAGTAATTTAAGATGTCTTTGCTTAAGACATGGTAAATAAGGATGAATGCATGCATCACCAGTTCACTCCCTGGTTAGCTATGGTGTTGCTTACTTTAAGAATTGAAAATTACATTAAACAAATTGTCTTGCTTCTAGATCTCTCATAAAGTGTAATTAATGAAAATCTGTCTGACCCTATGTGAAGAGGTTTTCAGACATTTAGGATAGAGAAGGGCAAACTTGTCTGCTAATAGAAGTTGTTTATAGCTAATGCTACCAAATAAAAAGTTACACAGAGAAACATGAATAATCATGCACTGGAAAATCAAAAAATTAAAACAAATGACAAAGTACAAAACAATAGTCAAAAGTACAAGAATATGATAAACAACAATTCACAAAAATATTTTGTTATTTATAACCTTATAACACTAGAATCTTATGTACAGAGATGGCAAACACTGTGTCAGTCATGATATTTAGTTTTTTCTCTGGACAGTAGAGTGTGAATCTGGCTGGAAAAAAAGCAACATTTCATAAAATGATTTTTCTTCAAAACTTGCAATCCTGTGCACCACTTACGGATAATGCACTGTACTGTTAGTTACGACTTGGTTTGTTGCCGAGGCAAATTGTTTCTTATTAGTCACAAATTTGCTATACATAGTGTTATGAAAAGTCCACCATTCTTATTTCCCTATTTTTGTTTACTTATAGTCTTGTTTTCTGTTGCCTGTTTTTATATTATGTACAAAGATAATATTTACCTGACAGCTTTCCTAGTGAGGGTCAATACTGCTTAGGATATTTCTTACTTAGGACATAGTTGTGGTCAACTTGTTTTCTATTTAATATATTAATAACAACTGGATCATTTTTAGTCCAGGCTATGCTCATTTCTCAAATTTCCTCAGGAGCTGTCAAGGGGCTCTGTTATATTTAAACTTGTCCTAAGAGTATTGTTTCTTAAAGATCAGTGTCTCATATTATATATTGGAAAGATCTAATTTGGTAAAGCTATATATAATTCAATAACATTTCCCCCCTACAAGTGCAGTCTAACTGGTATTCTTCGCTATCAACGTTGAGAAATAATGAATTGCATTACTCAGTGTGACTTTGTATGTAAGATGAAGCATGATTTTAAGCAAGTAACATATTTCAAAGACTATTATTTATTCCTTCAGATCCTGCCAAACGAAAACTCTTATTAGATCATCCTCTGACCATTGAATCCAGCGATCGTATTTCTCATCAAGTGACCAACCATATACTTAAAATCCTCCTAGAAGAAGTCCTAGGTTATAGTGACCTTGAACTTGTCAACACTGGTAATAATGTCAATATAACTGACACCTTGCAGAGACTATCAAGATGCAATTCAGACCTAGAGTAAGTAGTGTCCCCTGACAGTGCGATATCATGTTGATTAGTTTTCAACAAAATCTTATCACTTTTTAAAAATGTTTTGAATCTTTGTTACTTAAAACTTTCGCTAATATACATGTGAGTACTAGCAATTTCAAGAAACTCAAAAATTCTTCAGTGGTATGCTACTAAAGCGACTTTTTTGTTACTAGCAGTATCAGAAACGATGACTTGTGGACAGATAACAAGTAGAAACAGCAAGGATTTCAGTGGTGTATCACAATGTGGCTTTCCTACTTTCTTCACAGATATTAATATTAAGCTTCAACAACAATGCCAAATATTTTTCCAGCACCAACATTTGACTGAATTACTCAGATTATTGAGCACTGAAATTCTGAAACAAAAGTAATTTAAAAAGTAAAATTATACCACATTTTAAGGTAAAAACAAACATTTTATGATAAAAAATGTGTATGCTCGATGAACTCGGTAATATATAGTAATACACAATGTGATAGAAAGTGAAAGGATAATATATTCCAAGTTCACCATTTTACTCTTATTTCTTCATGTATAAAAGTAACAACAATAAGTTAATTGTTTTAGTAATGGAAATAGAAATATATAAAATTGGGTGTGGGTGCTTTGTTGATAATACCAGAAAAAATTACATATTTTAATATGACTAAACATAAGTTACGAAGTTAAAAATTTATAATGTATCAGTCCTTTAGGCAATTGCAGTGAATGAACTAATGTAATACAAACTTTCTCTAGACTGAACCCAGTCTACAGGTACAACAAAAGTAAGTATTTGGAGCATGCAATGCAATAAAAAGTATGTACGCTAAAAGTACAATATCTAATCTTGTTAGGAAGAAGGAACCTAAGGATTCGGTAGCTAAATAACTCAACAGACATATGTGAGTAATCTTCTTCTGTATTTTTCAATAGGAGTGAGAGGCGATGCATTCCCAAGGCAATGGTCAACGTAGAGACATGGACTCCACTTGGATTCAGTGCTAAACCATGGGAAAACAGTGATGGTATCTCCGATGCTGGACTCTTAGGTCCATATGCAAGGTGACTAGATACTATGCAACTTTTTTACGAAATCTTGCTGATTTTATCATTTTCAGTGAGAAACCTAACTTATGAGAGATCAGGTGAAAAATGTTAGGTGCTTAAGCTTACGCTAACCTTTAGATGTCTGTGTGGTATCGCATATGTTTACTTGATATATACTGTGTAAAACTAGAGAAGCCATTTCTATTCTCCTTTAAATTTAAAGAAAATTAAGTTTTAAGACAATATTTTTGAATTATTTTTAAAGAATATGTAATTCAATTATCTACAATTACCGAGCTGACTGGTATTACCCTACGCGGGTATGAATTTTAAAACAAAATTTATGTCGGTAAAAAACGATTACAATTTCTAGATATTTATTTCCTTAGCTGCATTTCCCTGTTAGTATGGTATTTGTCAGTTGTTTGTACTGAAACTGAATTGAACAGTGTTACAACACTTTGTTGGACATAAATTGAAACCTGATTTGAAGAGAGTGAGTTCAGCTCAATCATATATGGGCTGTAACGTTTAAGGAATACATAATTCATAAGTAACTGCTTTACATGCTGCATTTATTTTCAGATTTGGATGGTACTTACCTAAATTTACAATTGATAAATTCCTAAGAGCAGAATGTGCCACATTTGCTGATCATTGGAGGGCATTGCATGTAAATTCTTTAACGAAGGAATTGAATGCTGTGACTAGGGAATTGCGCGTGTCATGTAGCCAGGTAGCTAGACTCAAAGAGTTGACTTATAGGGAGAATCGATCTTACTGCAGTGATCGGGAGTGTAGAGATGGTATTGTTCATGGTGCAAACTGCGGTTTATGTGATCAGTGCGCCATGCTAGTCTCAAGTTTTCCAGGTAAGTTATAATAAATATTTTTAAATACAAGCTATGAGTAATGAATGGAATGTGTCTATCAGCCATGCTCATTAAAGCGCAAGGTAATAGGAAATCACCAGTGGTCCGACAGTAATGAAATATTTCCTGTTATTTTGTGCTTTAATACATGGGACATATGGACACAATTCACTCGTAGCTCGTTACTTGTTTCTAAGAATCTTCAGTCTCTATGAATGAAGAATTCTTCAATCAGGTCAGCTTACCTTCTTGTGTTCTATTTTACCTAGGTAAGTTATATTATTAAAAAAAGGATGCTTCAGGTATATATAACTGCTTGTATTGTCAGTGTTCTCCCCAAAAAATATACTTATTCGGGGCACCAATGAACTTTAGTTCATAAACCATGTATTATTTATCAACATTTTATCTATCCATGTTTGGGGTTTACAGAAATAATATGATTGACCTTGGAACATGTATACACTTTTTATGGAGAACACTTGATTGTTGTTATTGAAACTGTTATTGTACATATTGGGATATATTTGCTTTAAAAAATGAGACAGATGGAACACAATGTGTCAAAACTTTTCTTTGTGAACTCCCTACTGACATGTCCTGAAAATGAGTTCCGTTATTCAGTAAATATTCTATTATATTTTATTGTTTCAGAAATGGACCAGGGTGCAATCAAGAAACAAATTCAAAGTTTAGGATTAAATGTCAGTGTTGCCTGGATTGGTCCTAATCTAAATCAGTATGTACAAAGCAGGACAGCAATGGAACAACCAACAGTTTTCTTTAATTGGGTTCCTAACACTTTAACTTCTAGTCAGAACTATTCAAGGATTCCGTTTCCTGATTGCGACTTGGGCTCATCAGAAAGTTGTGACTTTTCTTGGCACCAATTAAAAAAGTTTGTTTGGTCAAAATTGGCATTGGAAGCACCAGAAGCATATCACGTGATCTCCCATTTGTCTTTCACTCATGAGTATTACCAGGATCTCTTAAGGAACTTTACTAGTCGTGATACACCAGAAACATTCGCATGCAATTGGTTGAAGAAAAATGAAAAAATATGGTCACACTGGATACCATCGAATAAAACTACAATATATCTAGGTGGCTTGTTTCCACAGTCTGGTTTTTATTGGAGGCAACCTGGTATTGAGCCTGGTGAGTCTTACTGCTTAAAAATTTTCATAATTATTGCTGGCATATTGACTCTTAACGTTTTGGCCATTAGCCAATCAAAAGTTTACTGTACATGCCCTGTACCCAAGTATTCTGATATTTATGTGTTTTGTTAGTGAACCATCCTTATATATGGTTGTAATTAACAAAACATGGAAATTTGGAAACATTTGCTTTAATTACAGGTAACGTAAACAAGTGCATGTTAATTCTAACCTTGACTCAATTTAGTTGTGAGTGACCATAACTGTTGCAGACTTTGTGACGTGATTTTTAAAAGGAAACGAGAATGTTGAAGAAAGACATCTAGGTAACATGTTTCATCTTACAGGTGCAAGAATGGCTATAGATTTTGTTAACCAAAACAGCTCTGTTCTGCAAGATTACAAATTAGAACTAATTGTTGATGATTCTGAATGCAGTAAAGATGTGGTTTTGCGAACGTTTATTCAATACCTTTCAAACACAACGCACAAGTTTGCTGGTGTACTAGGTTAGTACTGTTGCCTGCCACTTTAGCACAGCTCTGTATTGTAATATATGATTTTATTCAAAGGTTTATTATTCCAACTGATATATATATATGTATGTGTATGTACACATACGCATATGCATACACATACACATATATAATATCTTGTCTGTAAAATATGTAAAACAAGTAGAAAATTTATATTTATTTCATAAATTTTTAGAATTTTGTTTAAAATCCTGTAATTTATAAATGCATGAAACATAAATAGACTTCTTAAAAAGGTTTACTTAGTGTCAAAATGTGTGTGTGGTGTGTGGTGTGTGGTGTGTGCTGTGTCAGCGACCATCATTACCTCAGCTATGTTGATTGGGGATTAAATTGTGCCCAAGTTATTACAGCTGTTAAAGTTATACTACTTAAATGATGAAGTAGGTATTTTACCTTTGAATACTCAACAGGCTAACACTGCTATGGCCTTGACAACAGTAAATTATACATTGCTGGATTGTTATGTGTTTACAAGTCCAAATATTCCCAAGATTCATCAGAAATTAAACCGTTTGTACCTTCCAGGCCCTGGATGCTCAGATACAGCAGAACCTATTGCTGGTGTAGCAAAACATTACAATTGGGTCATCATTAGTTATGGTGTGGAGTCTGTCACATTAAGTGATAGGGAAAAGTATCCATATTTTTTCCGAACAATTCCACAAATCAGTCAGTATGCGTAAGTATTTAGTTGGTATTTTAACAGCTGTGACCTACAGTATGTAATTGACCCCATCATATGTTCACAAGTTGCGAATAAAGTGAATATACAAAAGTGATGTGCACTGGTAACTGCTCATTTTGAGCTATTCCCCCTTTCTGTGCGTTTCTAGTGAACATGGAATATAAAATATGACACCTTGTGTAGCATCTTCTATTTTGGCTGATTTAACAATTAATTTTTATTTGTCATCTTTTGATCACTGATTACTCTCCTCTCGTTTAATTCAGTTTCTCAACCATTCAATCATTCAGTTGTTTGTATAGCATTAGTCATCATAGGAAAAAGTGCATATTTTGTTTTTTATTGTTCTAAATTTCGCTTTCAACTGTTATGTTAAAAATTATTACTGGAGCCAGATCTTTAAGATGATTGTAATTACTGGGTAAAAGATGCACAAATTTTTCAATATCAAGTAGGGGATAGAAAAATGGATTGAATTACGGGCAATGGGGATGGGGGAGAGAGATTGATTTGAATTGCTATGGTCGAGATGGAGCAAAAAAAAAAGTTGTGACCTCACTGTTTGCTATTTTTCATTTAACCACTGTTATATAATGGATGTCATAGTTTTTCTTTACACTTCGAAAATTACATGTTTGTATTTGCAGTATGGTGTTTATAGAACTGTTTAAAAAGATGGACTGGTCTCGAGTGGGTACCTTGGTTGAAGATGGGTCGGAGTACCCTGTGTATCATGTTATTCTGCAGGAACAATTCCGTGATAAGATTGAAATCGTCTCCAAGAACAAAATTCCTCGCAACATTGATCTAGATGCTTCTACGGTAGGTCATGTGTACTGGTAAATTTGAGTGACCCACAGGTTTAACTAGGATTGTGTATATACTTTACATGATTGTCTGTCTCTTCATTTTGATTACGAAAAGTAGAGAAGAAAGTTACAGTCAAATGACAATCACAATGTATGCCGACTCCTTAATTTTCATTTAAATTAATTACAGTATCTTAAAGATTTCCAACAGAAGCACGTTCGAGTAATCATTGGTGATTTTTATGAAACGTCCGCTCGAGCCATACTGTGTCAGGCATTCAAAATGGTATGAGGAATTTAAAATATAAATAATATTGCTTCACCTTGCCTTAAATTAGATAAAGTTTTACTATTGATTTCTGCTCAACAGTATCGGGAATTGGAAAGTTGTTGTAAAATACCACTGTGTTGCTCTTCCAGGAGCTTATGAAAATAAAATATGGAAAGAATATTTGATATGTAATTACTCTTACAAGTTTAAAAACATTCACCTCCTGTCATCCTGCAGTGTAGCCATTCCTGTCAAAAGTGTTGACAGTTTGCCATTAAAAAGAACTTGTTGGTTCGTGATACCCCAGTCAAGATGACAAGGGGGTTGTAATTTTGGTATTTAACGCAATTAGTCTAAAATTGCCATTGTTTTTGTTGTTTCTTAGGACATGACAGCATATGATGGCTATGTCTGGTTTCTCCCTGGTTGGTATACTTTTGACTGGTATGATACAGATTATTATAACGAGGAACCTTTCCCATGGGAACGACGCTTAAAAGAATCTGTACCATGCACCACAAAAGACATGTTAAGAGCCATTGAAGGACACTTCAGTTTCATGCCAGCATTCTATGATGAAGATGATCAAGACGTCATTGGTGATGTTACCGTCAGTAAATGGAAGGAGAACTATAACAATATAATTAAAGATATGCAAAATAAGACAAATCAGGTTAGTTAGATCTAAATGCCGACAAAAAGTTGTACTTGTCCGATATTCCTTTGTAGGCTTTGCAATTTTGTTCAGTGAAATAGTTATCAGTGAAATGCTGTTAAAGCTCAACAGGTTGTACCATTTTTGTTATCTGTGTGTTATTATTTGGAAATGTCTGCTACTTTGTTTATGAAATCACTAAAGTGTAAACATTTGAAATAATATTTATATGATTTATAATATTTATATAGTATTTATATTTATATGATATGTTGGAGCAACTTCATAGATACTTGTATACAAGTGGTGCAAATTACCTATTCAGTTGCTCTCAGAGTTTTTGAGATGATCTGGATTTCTATATTGTAATATTTTAATTTCACAGAGAGATATTACTGAGAGTAACTTTGCTGGTTATGCTTATGATGCGGTGTGGGTGTACGCCTTGGCTCTTGACAAACTACTCAGTAAAGAACCTGCAGCAATCAACAGTCTACATTCAAGAACAACAACAGATAAATTCATGAAACTTTTAGACGATACTAAATTCAGTGGAGTATCTGGCCGCGTTTCTTTTAACGGCACCGATCGTTCTGGTATAGTTCATATTAAACAGTATTGTAATGAAACGTACTCTCTTGTTGGAAGCTACCAGCCATCCACTGAAGATGGCGGAGAATTACGTATTAAAGAGTCATTATGCTGGCTCAGTGGGGAGATACCAGGCGATGGTTCAGCAGAGTTGTGTAGTGTGGAACAGTTTCGAGCATTCCTTGGTGTTGAGTGTGATGCAGCGATTGCCATTGCAAATGTTATTGGTGTTGGATTTTTCATCATTATTATTGTCGTTCTTCTGGTTATTATTAAGAGAAGGTGAGTACAAAATAACACTTCAGTTCTGTACTCATTATTTAATGATGTGTACTCATGGATATCAATTTTGTCAGTATATTCAAACTATTGCTGCCGTTTTATACTACTTAACTTCATGTCGTAACTTTAAAACTGGCAAAAAATGTAACTTACAAAGTGTATTTATCAACGTAATTTTCACCGACTTTTTTAGATACGATATCAAAGTGCAGAGAACGCGTGATAGGATGGAGGAACTTGGTCTCATGAGCGACTATAACTGGTTAACGCTGGATGAGTGGGAAATGCAGCGTGACCGTGTTGTTTTGAATCGTAAGCTGGGTCAGGGGGCATTTGGTATGGTATATGGTGGAGAGGCACTATTCAACGAACAGTGGGAAGCTGTGGCAGTAAAGACTTTGAAGATAGGATCGGCTCCCGAAGAAAAGGTAGGAATAACAATGATCTGTTATATGCTGTTTGTACTAAAGTAGTGCCCTTACACGCGAAACTTGAAAACGAGAACAATTCATCATCCTTACTTTTTTTGTTAATATGTGTGTCTCTAAGGAAATGTACAACTGTTACGGTGCCTGAGTTTCATGTATTTGTCCTTTGGCACTTTTGTTATTGCAATTTCCTTGCATTATTATTGCCTTCTTTGCTAGATGCTACTATTTTTCGAGCGTTTTAGGCATTCAGTAATGTTGCTCATGTTGCCATAGTAAGATGATCAAATTTTTCATTTGTCAAATGTTGCAAACATCACAGTGTCCTAAAGTGTTATGAGCCTTATAGAAATGGGTTTCAATCTCACTATGCAAGATTCGAGCTATTAACTTTTGATATTGATGCTAAACAGAAGGCCATTATCCTTGGTGGAGTCACTTACCATTTTGTTCCGCTTTAGTAGGCATGCAGTGAAGGTGAAATAGTTGAACCTGTAGTAAATAATGACTTACATGTAATTGACAGTATCCCTCTACAGACACTAATTTCTAATTACCACATCTTTTATCCAGCTTTTTCGGTGTGGGGGCGAAAACTAACATACTGATCCCATAATGATCTGTATGTTGCATGCATTTGTTGGTTGGTGCTGCCACCTATTTGTTTAAATTGTGGATATCTCTGTTGTTTCTACAGTTTGTGCACTTACATTTTATATTGTCAAGATCAGTGAAAGTCAAATATATTTTATAACCATTGTTGCAGTTGGAATTTCTTAGTGAGGCTGAAACTATGAAGAGATTTGAACATAAGAATGTTGTCAAGTTACTAGGTGTCTGTACACGGGGTGAACCAGCATATGCAGTCATGGAATTTATGCTACATGGTAATTCTTCAAGATATCCCAATTTCACTAATCTGATTAATGAAATTTCATACCAGTGGCAGTATTTCCAAAAGAAAAAAATATAAAAATCTTGTTTGTTCAGTCAATTTCAGTAAGCATCAGACTTGTCTACTACTAGAACAAGAAATTTTAAGAATACTGTCTTGTCCAGTAGATGTCACTAGCACAGCTGCCAATATGTTTAAATGTTTAGTGTAGTTGCTACAGTGAGGTTTCTACCTGTATGCATACATGCATTTTGGAAAATGATGCTTAATTAGTTTGAAAGTCTCCTTGCTGTGACAAACAAACAGTCTGCTTAAGGAAACTTTATCTTGGTGCTCGCCATTTCTAGGTGATTTGAAAACATTCTTGTTGTCACGACGACAGCTTGTTGGTCAGAATTTACAAGAAGCAGAGGAAGTGTCTCCGGCTGTTCTTACCCGCATGGCACTGGATATTGCTAATGGTATTCGGTATCTGCACGAGATGGCTTACGTACACAGGTAGGCATATGATTAAAAGTGACCTGCATGTGTCTCGTAATTTATTACCACGTGGGTACTTAGTAATATTTATAATGGCAGTATAACTTGTTGATATGAGTAGATATGGTAAAACCTGTAAACAATGTCGCAGAATAATTGTGTCTGAATAAAATAATATATATCTTTAAGTTATTTAAAATATTTAATATAGAATGAAATGATCCCAATAGAAATGTTAAGATTCTGTAGCGTGCGTGGCAGTTTTAGGCATAGATTTAATTTAGATTAAGGTTCAAGGTATCCTCTTGCTTCCTCTTTGTTCCTCCTGTAGTTCGGTTATTTGAATAAAAACAACCGTGCTCAGTAAGTGCACTGTCATCATTTCTACTGAATAACTTTGATGATATATTCATGAACTACTTACAGAGACGTTGCATGCCGAAACTGCTTGGTTCATGCCAACAAGGCAGTGAAGTTAGCAGACTTCGGTATGGCCCGGCCCATGTTTGACAATGGTTATTACAGATTCAGCAAACGAGGTAAGGCAAAAGTCAGCAACCGATTACTTCTTAAGTGAGCATATTATGCCCGCATCTCCCCAAAAATAATACTAATATGTGGAAAACTACTTAGAGGAAGACAGTTTACTCAGAATCTAACAACACATTCCAAGCAATTTTATACAAAATGTCATAGCACACTGTGTTATGTTGGGTAGATACATTTGTAGCTGTCAAGTTGACAGAATTTCTTTACCTGTTGGTAAGTAGGTTTGGTGTTCTGCTAAAAGCAATGATGTGAGAGGCTCCTGATCATAACTATCCGGTTTGTAACCCAAAGAAGGACGAATTGTATAAGGATGTAATGTTGTTCGTTGACTGTCTTACTGTAATTTCTTCATTTTTAATACTAACATCAATAAATTTATCATTTTTAGTAGTGAAACTAGAAATATGTGAAATTTGACCCCTTCTAATCGTTTTAGTAGCGAAAATAGAAAGATATAAAATTGAGGTTTTAGGCCCCTTCCTTAAAAAAATAAATAGGAATAAATATAAATTACACAGCTGAAAAATTATGATTTGTCAATAGTTTAGACAATTTTAGTGAGAATATGTCAGTTTAAAAAAGTACTAAAATATAACACAAACTGAGTCCAGTCTAGGTCCCAACTGGAGATTTGACAGATGTATCATTTTAAGCTTATTCCCTCACGTTATGCTTATCAGTGTTGTCAAATTAAAATATTTTGTTTAATTTAGGTTATCGGAAAAATGTAACAATAGTGTAATTAATATGGTCATAAAATGTATATTTTTGTGCAAGTTTATATTATGATGTAGGTATTGCTGTGAGGTAGATGCAACCTTCACATTTCTCAGTAGTTATTACAAGCATGTATATATTTACATATTGAGGACTGACTGTATGTCTGAATTTATATTAAAATAATTTATTAGCACTTATTTATTCATAAAGAGATAATGGCAAGTTTTAGAAATTCTTTCATTTTATGCATATTTCACATATGGTGTTACTTTGATGGCGTAAGGTTTGCTGTGTGCATTACAACCAATGATTTGATGTAGCATTTGTAAAATGTACATAGAAATGCATGTTAATTTTTGACCGAATTCAAACTATTTATTCCCTTGATTTGTAAAGTATTAACTTTTTAAAAATGTATGCTTTTATATGTCTATCTATTCGTTTTAAGTACTAAAACATGGGTTAAAATATATATACATCTCTTTGTATCTAGAGACCTTCTGAATTATTTGATTTCCCTGGACAGCTTACAGCTGTGCAGATATAGACACTTTATTGTGAATTATGAGTAAAAATTGATCACATTAGTGTCATGTCAAATTCAATAAATAAGATTATAGATACTGAAGTTCTTTAAGGTTTATTTCATTAATAGAAATTGACTGTTTCTGGAATATGACTAAAATAATTTAATAAACGACAAATCCTTAAATAATAATGTCTACTCATTCATTACCCATATGTTTTAGTGACAGTTTTTATATCATAGCCTTTCACTTTTTTGAACAAAATGTGGTTAAAAAATACAGGATAAAATTAACTGCTAAGTAAATGAAAATTTCCCATCTGATTAATTTATTTTGCGTGTAACATGCTTTCCTGGATCCAGTGCATAAAGGATAAGATATGAAAAGTGAATTGTAAATAAATGTAGCTAATAAAAAAAAAATGAATATTTTTACCTCTGTTTTTGAGCTACTGTTCTATGAATGTTTGTCTTTCAGGCATGCTACCTGTTCGTTGGATGGCACCTGAGAGCTTAACGGATGGATTATTCACACCCCTCTCCGACATGTGGAGTTTTGGGGTTCTGTTGTATGAAATAGTAACCTTTGGCAGCTTTCCGTATCAAGGTTTATCAAATAATGAAGTGTTGGACTATGTGCGTTGTGGAAATACTCTCAAGATTTCAAACGACTGTAACGAAGACCTGTAAGTGTCACACAATAGTTCAGTATAGGGCAATTTTTATTAGGATTGCTTACGATTGTCTTGTCGACGTGTATTTTATTTCCTAATCCGCATTATTATCATTGTTTTACAAAATTTTACATTAAATTAAGTGGAATATCTTAATTACCAATTCTGATGGCATTTATAAAAAAATATAAAAACCTTTTGCAAAATTATGCAAAGTTGGTGTTGGCACGTTTACTAATTCAATATGGAACAAAACACCTTCCTCGCTGTGGCAGGAAATCTGGTTGCTTTTTCATTGTTAAGTTGGTTTACATGTGAACTGTATGACTAGTGGTGGTGATAAACCTCCGTGTATGCCAATCACGAAAATAATATTAGTAAAAAAATCTGGTTTCTGTTTTAGACGTGAATTAATGTTGTCATGCTGGTCTTTTAACGCAGAAGACCGACCATCCGCTTTGCAAGTGGTAGATATACTGAATCAAAATCACGATTTGGTGGAACCCTTTTTAGAAGGACCTCTGGCAGCAGTTATTACGGCGGACAATGCTTGTTTGGAAGTGCCACGTCCAAACAAACAGAAGCGATGCAATCACCCTCCTTCTCGAAAAATGTTGTCGTCTGTGGCATCTAATAGCTCAATATTTAGCCACCAGGATAAGTCACCTGGACCATTGAATACATCATTTAATATGCAGGAAATTAAAAGTTTATTAAACAAAGGCAATGAAGTGCCTGAACTGTACTTTGAAGCAGCGGATCAGGTGCTGAGTATTCCCAGTCTTCATTCATCACAGGAGAGTATCTGTCCAACGTTTTCAGAATGCACACCTGTTGCATCAAAGAAAACCCTCAAGTTAAATAAAGACAATCTTATTATAAATATCAAAAACAGGACTTTTATGAGAAGTATTAGCAGCAGTTCGGTGTCTCCGCCACATAGTCCAACTCATATGAAACATATCAAGATACCACAGTCAGTGGAAGAGAAGGGAGACAGTGACTACTGTAGTGATTACTCCAAGGAATACATGCAAACCAATTTGGAAGCCAATCATGTGCACGTATCAGTCGTATGACACCAGTTGTTCACATAGAAATGAATATCCTCCACAAGGATTGTGCTCCTGTTTGGGGCATATTCATTTCGCCAGAGTGCACAAATTATGTATATATACAGTATTAACATTTACCTCTGCATGTTTGAGGTTCACATGAAAATTATCATCAGGCTTGGAATATGTATACGCTTGTACAACTGTGTGCTAGTCCTTAAGCAGGTAATGAATGTGAAGTGAACCATTCGTCTAAATCTACCTTTGTGCCACATCAGTGACTTACAACACAACACATTGGTCATATCAAGGATGCCATGGGGCTGTTAGCGATGTGACTGAAGTTGTTGCATATTTGACTTTTGTGTTTAGTTTAAGATATTTTTAGAATAAATGTGTAAATGTACAGATTCGATTGCTACGTTATATGTTATGTTATCAGTGAATTTAGGAATCTTCAGGTTATAAAACTTTTGCAACAAGGTAGCAGATTCAAAAAAGAAGATTTGCTTTATCTTGACTGCTGTTTACTAGACAATTAACGAAGTTGGTTACAAACCTACTTTATGAAGTGCATTTATTTTGAAATTTTTGTTAAGCTTGAAAAAAATAATTGTAAAATATGAGACGGAACTTGTAAATAGATAAAAGTAGACATTCATTGTTTCTTTTAATTGAAGAACAGTAATAGAAATCTGTGTTTATGTTGAACAGGACTTGTTTTATATATGCATTTTGGTAATGCTACTAACAATTTTCTGAATGGATATTTTAGCAGGATGTTTTACACCTGTTAAACAGACTCAGTTATTTTGATGATATAGCAAATTATTGGTTCTACGCAGCAATATAACAATTCTAAATTATTGGAATCTTTTATGTCATAGTCATAGTTTAGCAAGTATAGTATTTATTGTAAGCGAATATAAATAGAGGTGCTTACAGAGCTTATTTTCATTTTGAAGGGACTGTTTTTGTTATTTGCATACGTTAAATGATACCATTTACACTTGTTAACGAATTGAAAATTAGTCACACTAGATTAATTAAATTTGCAAAAAGAAATTTTACTAATTACTTTAATGACTGGTTGATTTAAATTCAATGGTTATTTTTGCAAAGACTACATTGGTGTTCACCTGCTCCTTCCACTCAAATTCAATATTTGCTACAACTTAATGCTGCGACAGTGAATTAAATTAGAAAAGGGAGATAGATGGATTAAGTTTATTTTATTGATATTATTTGTATCTTTAAAAAAATTCCATAGTTTCTTAACTTTTTAAAAAAAATATCTTTACTATTTAAGATGGTTGTGAAACTTATGGATTAGCTACCCTACCTTTTCAGTCATATTTCCCAGCAGGCACTAGTCTGAATTATCTATTATAACATATGTAGTTGTTACGAGCTTAGGTATAATTATGTGCCTCTATATTATCAGTTTTTCAGCTTTTTACTGTTGAATTATGTAAAGTGCATCAATGCATTTAGGCCGGATGTATATTTACAGCAGGTTTTGGAGATATGCTCTCCCACATATATAAAATAGCGGTTTGTGATGCGGTAAAATGACATCAGAAATATGTTGTAACGGGACATTGAGGAGGGAAATAGGAGGTAGTGACCGCAGCTCAAAGGAAATAGAAATGGTTTTTTACATGTAGAAAAATAAGTTTTCCCTCTAAATACATTCAAGTACCTGAATAGGCTGAATGATCACTAAATGTGAAACTGTGCTCGTGTATGTATACCATTTCGTGTTGCATGATTGATTTTAAAAGTGTACAGAATTCGGGATTCTGTGGTTCCTGAGCTGTTCGCTAACAGATTAAGCTGGTGACATTAGAAAAATCTGAGTAACTGTCACAAACCAGTATTTAGTACTTTATTGGAAGAGAGCATAACTCAGAAACCTACTGCAAAGTTTACGTATTAACTGACACATAATTATTTCTATGTCTGTAATTTCATGTCGGCTAAGAAACTGAATCTCTAGCTGTGGATGAAGTTTATGTTTAATGGTTCGGAGACGAGAACAAAGTTTATGCTGAAGTGTTTGGCTAGTGCTGTGTGCATAGATCTCTCTAGTCTGTTTTATTTATTTAGTCGGAAAATGTAGTCATCTTGCAGAGCAAGGAATTGTATACTATGTTACTGGACACAACTTTTTGTGATCTCATTAACTGTTTAGTATGTGTCATAGTCAAATTCAGTCACAAAAATTGTTAGCTACATGTAGGTGCTTATGAATCAGTAAAACATGTCATCTTTAATTATACTTCCAATATTTATGTTAAAATAGTGATATCAAGCCTAAAATAAATGTCTCTTTGTAAATATATTGATATCTTAGTGTATATTCAAACTGAGGTATAAAGTTCAGCAAATAAAATGAAATAAACTTTATAACAAGACTTGGCTGGTTTACTTAATTCTCTTAAAAGACAAGGCTATTTTTGATATCCACTTGAATGTGCCCCCTGGTGGAAGAAATGGTATACTCCCATGCCAGTGCATACCCATCTTTAGAAGAATGAAATAAGTATAGGGGAGAACAGAACAACCATTAAAATATCAAGAGGGGTAGGGGGTAACCCAAGGTACAATGCTCGCACTTAAAAATCGGCAATGTTCGCACTTAACAAGAAAAATTAACAACCAAAAAAAAAAACAGTTGCCAAAAAGACGGTCGCCAAAAAAAACAAAAAAAAAATGTTGACAAAACAAAATAGTTAACAAAATTAGGAAGCAAAGCAAAAAAATGGTCGCCAAAAGAAAATGCTCGCTGCTCATACTTAACAGACCAAAGCAGTGCTCGCTGCTTGCGATACACCCCCCCTTCCCCCCCCCTCCCCTATAGCCCTCAAATATGAGTTTGAAATTTGAGCACTAATTGTGAGAGTTTCCACACTGTGATAATGGGTTTGGCAAATCTTATCATTGTTTTAAAATACTGGTGAAAACATTCCCTTCTGAAATTAAAACTGAGTATCAACGAGGATAATTTTATTTGTTTTTGTTCTTGTCTAGTACAACGTACCTAGAGTACAGCAGGTAAAAAACACCTATAAAAGTCCCTTATCTATCTATGTTAAGTCTTTATCAGTGTTCTAGTTGGATTGTGTTATAAATATCTACTTAGTTATGTATAAAATAATAAAATTTGAAGGAAGTGATAAAGCATATAAATATTTTAACCACATTACATAAATAAATATGCCATTGCTTCATGACCTTCATTTTGCACTAACTTGGATATTAAAAAAAATAAATTAAGTAACAAGCAGAATTTCATTTTCAAATTTAAATGTCAAAGTCTTTATTCTCTATTGTGAATAAAGGTTTTAGAATCCTAGTCACTACATTTAAGCCCTTTAAAGTTTGAATCAACAGGAATTTATGAGTAGGTACAATGACATCATTATAAAGGAACGCCTCTACACAAATCATTGGCCTAGTTGGCTGTTACTATACACTCCTCATAAACTATTAAATTATAACGGTTTAAATTTAAAAATAAGCGTACAATGCAATTAAAAATAATGTTAATATATTCATTTTTATGTCAAAGAAAATAACGAAAGTATAAATTTGTTTTGCTGCCTACGTTTGAGATGGGATATATTAAAACTTTGCAGATTCAGTGGGAGGTTTACGTTAAAAATACCCGTAGTTAAATGCTTGGTCCGGACGGTTATTTCAAAAGGAAGGCAAGGGGCATGCGTGTGTATTCGTTAGATTAGGTTAAGATTTAGTTAATTTCGCTCCATTTTGTCTTGAACCGGTTTTGATGTAGAAACATTAAATTCGAAGTTATTAGAAGTTATATTTAATTGGATTATTACTCATCGCTATATATATTCTACGCTAGAAATTACAGGTGCTCGTTACAGGTAAAAGCTTGTAAACAGGCTTTGAAGTTATAGGATTAAAATATCGGAAACTGGAGTATATATAGACAAAAGAGACGTATCCACAACAAGAATGTAAGAAGACATATCCAAGGATTAAGTTACTAAATGTGCACTGAATTAATTTCTTGAAAGAACGTTAAATTTGTCCAAGGAAATTGGGCAAGTTTCAGTCCAAATTCCAAGATGGCGGTTACATTGAATGTGTTTATGGTTTTAGCAGTTTTGCATTCCTCGACTTTTATATCATTTGCAAGGACAATAAAAAGAGTGGCAATACCACATAATGCTCAACCAGGATATTTGGTTATATCTTCTTCTTCGTGGGGTACAGATCTCGATAGTGAACTAAATTCCATCGAGGAAGAATTCAAAAACTTTTTCACTCTCACTAATATGGGTGACCTGATTACAACCCAAGACATAAGTAATTTACTAGGGAAATCTCTGTCATTATTTGTACATACAAAATCTTCACAGGACCCTGTACATATCCATGTTGTAGATGGGAATAATGTGTTAGTTTTCCCAAAAAGTAGTTATTCAGGACATATTGCGGAGAATCAACCTTCGGGAACTGCAGTCCAAGACCTTGATATCACTGTTACTCCTGCTGATAGCGGAGATCAGATCTCCTACGCATTAGATGACAAGCTGTCTCTCTTTATGTTACAAAAATGTGAAGAAGGTTTAAGAATTATTAGTAATAAGCCATTGGATCGGGAAACCAAGTCGCACTATTCTGTTGTGGTAACAGCAACTGATACTAATGGTGCTACGGCTACAACTCGCATCGCTATTGTCGTTGATGATGAAAATGATAATGTACCAACGTTTCCAGTCACTTCAACATCTGTTTCCATTGATAAAAGCATTCCTGTTGGAGAAGCTATTCTCACCGTTAAGGCTAACGATCCTGATGAAGATGACCAAATATCATATTTCCTTGCTACACTACATCCACTTTTCATGGTTGATCCTCAAAGTGGCGAAGTTCATTTGAAAACTGATGCCAAGATTTCTCCTAAAACATATGAATTACTTATAGCTGCCAAAGATGCTGCTGGTCATATTTCAAATCCAATCGTTGCAACGATTTATGTGGAAGGTGATCTTGTTTTTGAACCTGATGATGTAGTTAAACACCGTTCTAGGCGAGCCACTGAAACTCGTGTTGTTACATTACCTGAAAATATGCCTAATTCTTTATTCGATGTTGTAGCCATTAACCCGAGCAATGATAATCGATTTAGGATTTCAGAAGAGAATATGTTTCAAATTAATGATCAGACAGGAAAGGTCAATCTTAAGAACAACCAGGTATTGGACTACGAATCCGCACCGACCCTTGATGGCAATCGGAAAGGATATCAGTTTGCTGTTATCATCACCAGAACAACAGATCCTGATTGTAAGTATATGTTCGATCAAACCCATTTTAGTTTGTTAGCATTTTAGTGAATTAAAAAATGTATTAAACTGGTTACCACTGCAGTTGATTGACCTGAATTGTGTAAAAACAAAATCACTGGTGCATAAAAGCACTGGATCCAAAACTTTTTGAATGTATTTTCTATGATTTCACTTGCCGCAGCTGATTTAGTTTTTGTGTTTTAATATCAAACATCTCACAAACAAATGGTAGTTCCATTAAACAACAACTTTTGTAGTTGTCTACTGTCCTTAAATCAACACCCCTCCCTGCAAATCAACACCCCTCAGGCTCCCTGCAAATCAACATTCCTCCCTGGTTTTAAATGAAGGAAAAGGCAAGATTTAAAAGAAAGCAAGTCTTTACAGAATGAGGCATATAATATGAGCTTTGCAT